>CM036761.1:63783910-63958910 GCA_020796225.1 Arion vulgaris | reverse complement strand
CAGCTCCCCTTCATCAAGTACACGTGCCATCATGCCCTCGTAAAACTGTTGGACGATCTTAATAAATTTCACTGGGCATTCAAATTTTTCCATGATGTTCCATAAACCCTCTCTGTTGACCGTGTCGAAAGTCAGATCGACAAAGATCATGTAAAGGTTACAGTGCTGCTCTTGGCATTTTACCTGTAGTTGGCGAGCAGCAAATGTCATTTCTGCTGCTCCCCGACCCGCTCTGAGGCCACATTGGGTTTCATGGAGAAGTCCTGTTCCAGGTGATTGATTAAGCGATTGAGGAGGACTCTGGCCAGTGTCTTGCCAACAATTGACAGGAGGGCGAACCCCCTGTGATTATCGCAGGCCTGGCGGTTTCCTTTGCACTTTTAGGGTGGACAATAGTGGCATCCTTTAGTTCCTTTTGTACACTTTCGTTGCTCCAAATAGACGTGAAGAGATCTGTCAACTTCAGCATCAGCATGGGTCCTTCTTCTTTGTACACTTCGGTCGGTATTGAGTCAGCACCCGGTGGCTTTCCTAGCTCAGACGAAAAATCGAGAATTCATGTTTAATGGGGGCTGGTTTTTATATATGTTTGATATAACATTGTTAGCTTTTTTACAGTTTGACTGGATTCTATGTGTTTGTGGTTATTTATTGATGAACAAATATTCATAAAACTGATACCCCTTTAGCTTTAAACTGAATTTGTAACATATTATAACCTTGATTTAGCATGGTGTGTTGTTTTTCACATGAATTTGTCTCTATACAACAACAACACTAGAATGCGAGGATCACGCGACAATTGTGGTCTTATTTCCGAGAATTTTTACTGAGCCCGCCAGCCTTCTGTTATCTGAGGCCACAGTCAAACTCACTGTTCTAACTTCCGTCAATTGCTTTATAGATTCTCCATTACTTGCCACATCTTCACCCATAAAACGTACGATGAGTATCTGCAGAATGAACTTCATGCCCATCTCCAACATCTCTTTATCATATTACCTCTCCCTCACCTTCTCTCTCGCTCTCTCTCTCTCTCTCTCTCTAGTGTCTGACCACTGCTGCCAAAACCTCTTCACTGGAATCAAGATGTTTCCCAAGCAAGAAACACTCTTCTTCAGCTAAAGCGATAACTACTCATAATAGAACTGGCTGCTTCCTAAAGCGTTGTCTAATGGAACAAAAATAGAAACTGAGTCTGCCTCGGACGCTCAAATGAAGTATCAGTTACACGCAGACAGATGCATGTGTTGATTTTTAGATTTACAACAAAAATCTTAGTTTGAGAAAGAAAGATAGTGGCACAAAAAAAAAGAAATACAATTAAGGAGGAAGTAGGAAAGAGAGAGAGAGACAAGAGAACAATATCAGAATAGAGTATTTAATGTGTGCTAGACGTGCACCGCACGCAAAAGTGAAATTCCCAAAAAAGTACTTTTAGAATATGTTTTGATAGTATTTATGTTAATTATAAGAAACAAATTGACTCGCAATTTATGAAAACAAATTGTAAAAACAAAGTTGATCTCTCCTTCTCCTTCTTCTTCTCGTTCACTGATGTTCAATGTCTACACAATGAGCCCGGGTCTCTGGATGTGTATTGTTGTGTTTGTTAGTTCATCACGTTTTGCAAACAGCTTTGCATGGATGTTTGTCTCTGTTGGTCAGTGTTCTGATAATATTGTTTCTAAATAACTGAAAGAGAAATTTAGAACTTGTCCTACAAAAACATCAGTTGACGGCACTTTTTGCGTGCGACAAGAAACGAGCACACATTCCTATTCTACTTCCATCCTATGCGAGAGAGAGACAGGTACATCTTGGAGGGATCGAAATATTTTTCTAACTATTTCTGATCTCAATGTAGATGGAATCGACTTCCTAGTGCTATCGGAGACTGACGATAAAATGTGTCAAAGAATCCTTGCCATTAAAAAAACTGATAAGATCAGACTGCAAAGTTAATACACAGGCAAGATTCATTCAACATGTTCAAATCAAATTCTTATACAACTTTCATGATCCTTAAATTACAACGGGTACCCATCACCGTTTGAGATGGATTAGCGTAATGCACAAGTCTATCCATTCGGATACAAGAGGAATGTGGGTGCAATTCCACAATCGATGTTCCACACGCGAGGAAAGGAAATGGCTCTCCTACCTCCTGCACACTAGGGTCTACAAATGTGAAGTGAATTGCCTTTTTAACCTAAGGTCTGAAAAGGCTACAGGACATTTATTGTATACTCTCACCAATGATGCGGAGCTCGTGCTCTGATGCTGAGATCTTCCTGTATATGAAAAATATCAGAGCACACATTGTTGTTCATTGAAGTGGCATGATGATGGTACTATGAATCAATTAATTATGTACGTAATCAATGTAGTCTTCACGACAATTCCTAATTTTTGTTACAAACACAATTTACTCAACTTTGTTTATCATCAAAGGTAATATCTTTTGCAACATGTGACCAAACTTTATGACAATATATGTGTTCGTTTTTTCTATTTAAAAAAAAAAAAAGGATAACCCTAGTTTTAGCGGGTCCCGTCCCTTAATCGGCTACAGCTGAGGAGAAACTAAGTATTCCCGTGGACCCCGGCAACATATGTTATCAGAGCCCAAAGTATAGACTACCAAGTGTCGTATGTTGGGGGAAGGTAATGATGTATAAATCTGCTTAATGTGTTGGTGAAAGGTAATGATGTATAAATCTGATTAATGTGTTGTGATATCGCTTCAATAACCAATGCAAATTATTTACAAATCTATGATAACAAACTTGATATTAAATGACAAATGTCATGATTAGTTTAATAAGTTAACATGGCATATGCTGGTGTCTCTGTTGAAATGTAAGACGTTTACCTTGCGTTATAAAGAATGTGGGTTCGAATAAGGACCAAGTTACTTCTTCTTCTTCTTTGCGTTTGTTCTTTACAACCAATTGTAATCACTCTTTGTGATATGTTTGATCTTTGCCAAGAACGTGTATACGTTGCACATTGGTTTGGTATCATCGATTTGAGCATACTAGTAGAGTTCATCCTGCACTATATCTTCCGTAATCTTGTTTCATGTTTTGCATGTACATTTCTTTGTTTGCGACCGGAGCCATGAGTCTGTAGATATAACCTTAGCCTACGGTAACATAAGTACAAATAGTTTAGCTGACAAATCGGAAATCCCCGTTAGATGGGAGCAGGTTACGTTTGATAGGTATGGTATGTTTGATAGAACACTGTACGCTTTTTCACAATTTTACTCATTTCTATTCATTTCTGGTTATTTATTGGTGAAAAATGTTAATAATACTGATATTCTTTAGCTTTAAATTTAACATGTAACATAATATAATCTTGATTTAGCATGCTGTGTTGTTTTTCAAATAAATTAGTCTATATATAGATATAGGGGGCAACTGCAGTAAAACTATGTAAAATGGCGAAACACGTAATTTGTATTTTGTAAAACTACAGTGCTTTGTTATTAAGAGTTTCGCCATTAGTCTATATATAACAACACTGGAATGCGAGGATCATGCGACAGTTGTCTTATTTCCTAGATATTTTACCTGATCCAACCTGTTGTATGTATATAACTTAGGCGTCTGCTGTGAACGGTTATCATGTGACATAAAAACACAGATTAACCTAAAAATGTGATATGAAACAAAACAAAGGTGCACGGATATTTAGGGAAAAAGAACATGTCTAGAGACACTTCATGTATATAATCAAATTCAGGCAATGGATAGAGCGTGGACGCATAGAGGATTTTCATCTAAACCAACTAATGTCAACAGTTTGAATTGAAGATCGGAGTAGCCAGAAAAGAGCAGTACAACAAGCGTTTTTGTAGACTCATCAATCAACATAGAACTGGTACAGTTAGTTGCTGGACGCTGTTGGAGATATTGCGAAGAAGATGGGAGCACAAATCAACATGTCCGGAGTGCAATGAAGATATTCCAAACTGAAACTGAAACCAAACTTCTCCAGGACTAATGATGTTTTTTTGCCAAACTTCTCCAAATTTGCAGGATGAAATAAAAGTTTAACTACTTGGAATCATCGCATCAAATGTAACAATAGAAAGCCTAGTATTTTAACTGGTGCAATGACCAATCAATGAACGCCAGAATAGACCTTTGAACCAATCAGCATTCTTTAAAGATAAGATGCAATCAAGACCAGCAACTCTTAAGACAACTTTAAACACGGAAGTGGTTTCTTTCCACAAGAATGGATGACCAATTGGCGAGAAAAGGACACGTTTCTATCTGGAGCTGGTAAAGAGGAATCTCATGTTCAGTCGTTACGTCTCTTCATTTTTGTTTAATGAAGAATAGAACAAAACAAAAGAGATTTATTTTCTGTTTAATACAAGACGATGTGGGAAGGGAGGTAACTTGAACAGTAAGACGCTCTCGTGAATTCACAGAGTAGGCTTTTGACAAGAAAACTGTATTTAATGGAGATTTTGTCCAAAAAAAACGGGAAATAGAAGTAACAGGTGAGAAAATATTGACAAGGCGGGGTAATACAAGCATGATTTCTAATTATAATAGTTTGATCACACCACTTTATTGGCTTTCTGTGACGTAGAGGGTTTTTGTTGGTTTTTCCGATTCAGAAGCACTTGAGCTTTTCAGCTCTTCGGCTCAGGTCCATGGACATCGTAACCCTTCGGTTCGGTGCCACGAACACCGTAAATCTGGGAATTATGTGGCTTTTTCTGCCATCCTGCGGAATTGAACCCGCACACACAGAGGCATAGTCACCCGTAGTCCAAAGCGCTACGAACACGCTGGTCAGACGGGCGGGCGTAGAGGTTAGATGCTCGTCTCTAGTACCAAAAGTACCAGGTTCGCTCCCTCATGACGCCATCTGGATATTTTTCAAGAGATCCCTGATCTTAGTGTAGGTGAGATCGAGTTCCTAGACATATCGGAAACAAACGATAAAACGTAGGTCCCGTGTTCAACTTGAGAACGTAAAAGAACCCTTCGCTGTTCAAAAATCGATAAGAGCAGGCTGGAAAGGCGCTGCCGGGCCAAATTCATTAGAAAAGATTAAAAATAAAAAATCCTACAAAAATATCTTCAAAATTACATCGTAACCCTCGCCGTTGCTACGGAGTTCGTGCACTGCAGCTGTGATCTTCCTATGTAAGAAAGAGATTGGAACACACATGGTTACTCACCGAAGTGCAATAATGTTGGTCCAATCAATCAATCGTACATCTTCATTAAGTATGGGTTAGGCAGCTTGTTGTCACAGACAAACAGAAAACTGGACAGAGAAGGATAGAGATGGAAACTTATATAAACAAATAAACTGGAAATTTAATGAATAGATTAACAAAAATAATACAATACAGTGACAAGAAACAGACAGACGGACGGGCGGATGACCCAAATCAGGTCTGGTTTAAAAAAATAGTCGCATCCTGGTGTTAATATGCTGAAACTAGGTCTGAAGAAAGCTGAACTCAGATTTCAATGCGCCAAAACTAGGTAAGAGTGTCTTTAAAAAGTTTTTTTCTGTCCATCAGCTGAACGTCTGCCTTCTTCAAGCTCGCCATACATCAACTGTTTTGGGATGCGTTTATCGGGCATCGAGCAACGTGCCGTTTATTTACTTGGCCTTCTGTAAAAGTGTTGACGCTAGGATCTTTGCTCTTATTATGACTTTGTATTTGGAATTTTGTCCACCCAGTTTATTGTTAGTAGTCTGTGGAAAACAACTTGTGTAGAAGTGGTTTAGTTTTGACCTTCAAACAAGGTTTGAAGAGACGACTCTGATTCAATAAGTCCAAACTTGGAGAGAGCACTCTCATTCCAATAAGTCAAACTTGGAGAACGCACTCTGATTCATATGTACACTTGGAGAGAGCACTCGATTCAATAAGTCAAACTTGAGAGACGCACTCTGATTCCAATAAATCCAAACTTGGAGAGAGCCTCTGATTCAATAAGTCAAACTGAGAGACGCACTCTGATTCCAAATAGTCCAAACTTGAGAGATGCACTCTGATTCCAAATAGTCAAACTTGAGAGACGCACTCTGATTCAATACGTCCAAACTTGAAGGCATCAATTCAATACGTCAATTGAGCATACAACGAAGTCGCCTGATTCAATATGTTTCAACAGATCTTGAAAAAGCTACCATGTATTCGATATACACAAAACTGGTCTGGGAAGAGTCGTTACCTCTCATACGATCAATGTTGGGTCTGAAATTAACCTTCAAGGCAGCTTACCGTGTGATGTCAGGGCCCGCAAGAATCAAAGAATAGTAACACTACGATCTACAAGGCATGTCGTAAGAGGCTAACGTTGTAGGACCTAGAGAAGATATCAGTAAATAAAAGTATCGCAGAAATCGGATGTCTGGCCTACTTGTAAGTGCATAACTGGCACAACGTGCAATCACTCTTAGGTTCAGATCACATACAAATCACATCGAGTGGTTAACAAGTGGTCAATATGGAGCGTTGGAAGAAGTAGAGAAGAATTTGACAGATATCCACAACAGAAATGTATTACTTGATACAAGTAACATGAATTACTATAGCCCACCTCTATAACCTTATCCTAGTTTGTCCATTACTATAATGAGCGGATAATCATAACGACAGAGATGAGGTGTCTTAGAAGAGCTGCAGGTGTGACAATAAGAGACAAAATTAGAAATGAAGAAATCAGAAGAAGACTGGATGTGAAACCAGTTATGAAATTCATAAAAGAACAACAGATTAAATGGTTTGTACACCTGACCAGAATGCCCTGGTATCGCCTACCACAGAGAGCCACACAGAAAGGTATAATGAGTACAAGGCAAGAGGAAGACCACGCAAAAGATGGAGCGACAGCATCAAGAACAGCCTTACGAACATGAATATCAGCTTACAAAGTGCCTTATAAAAAGCACACACATGATCACTACGTTTCACCCCCAACACTTCCATAAAGAAGTAAATGGTGGAAGAAAAGAAGAAAAAGAAGACTATAATTACACACCTAACTTTATCTGCACGGGACGCAATGTGTACGAAAAGACACAGACCTGAAGAATGAATGTATGGGAGTAGAAGGTGCGGTTGTCTCTATGGCTAAGTGATTAAGATGTTCGCCTTGCGTTCCACAGTTTGCCGGTTCGAATTCGAATCTCGCCATTCTGTTCTTGAGTGTGTATATTTTTCCAGAAATTCCTAGGATTGTTTCCGAAGCTACAGAGTTCGTGATTTGTGTAATATTCTTGGCACTTAGCTTGACATTTCTGTGGAGAGGGACCGAGCCACATATGGGGTAAACCCGGTACAAGAAAGTCAATCTTTCGTCTTCAGAGCCTTTTTTTTACAGATCTAAACTTGACGATCTAAACTTTAAGTATCTCTGAAGACGAACAAGGCTCGTCTGTATGGTGAGGGACACCAATAAAAAAAGGAAAGTAAGCATTCACGCAAAAATCAGTCAAAAGTGCCACACCAGATGTCCTAACTACGTCTGAATTCGAACGCAAGAAGACAAAGAACATTTTTTTTAGAATGAGCATTTCAGACAAACTGGAAAAAACGAAACGATGATTTTGATGAGAGTCCGACTTGTAAGAATCAGTTGATTAAGACACAGAGAGCATAGACGAAGTTATAAATATTTATAAATGACGAAAATACCAGTAGATAAATATTGGACATACAATTGAATACATTACCAATCGCGCTATGTACATACAGCACCTGTTTCTGACAACGATTCTGAGTGAAGGAGCTGAGAGAGCGATTATATTGTATTGCATATTCCATTACAGTTTTGTAACTTGACCGATCGTTCAATAGAACAATAGGGACACTTCCCTTATGCTGACAAATGTAATGAAATGATCGATCTAACAGGTTGGTTCCACCATGTTGTGGTTACACCTTTTAATGACACATGTGTGTGAAGTATAACACACGGACAGCACCCAAACATGCACATAGAGAGAGAGAGAAATCACACATGTTGCAGTTATGATGAACAGACAGACAGACATATATATGACTGTATATGAGTTGATGTAGACAGTCAATAGACAGAAAGAAGGACGGACGGACATGCAGACAAACAGACAGAGAGACGGCGGAATGATTGGCCTATAGATGGACAGACCACAGCCAACTATAAACTCAAACGGCCATCAGACTCAGGTAAAAATTCTAGGAAATAAGACCCCAATCGTCGCGTGACCTCGCATTAAACTCTTTAGATATACAGATTTTTAGACAGTCAGATAAACAAACAGAAAAATAGACAAACAGAAGAATAAACAGACGTCGACCGACGGATGAATGGAGACAGAGATAAACAGAGATATAGACAGATAGAAGAAATAATAGATGAAATAAAAGAAAACAAATCAGAATTTGAAACAAAATTGATAATGAAAAAAAGATGTACATAGAAACAAGAGAACAACGGATATGAAAAAAATGTAAGGAAATGAAAGACATGGAACGAAAACAAACCAAAAAGACATGAATATAAAATTAAATAAAACTGATAGGAAGAAGCATACAACATATGCGTCGGAATGTATCAAAGACAAAAAGATAAAAAAATATTTGATTAAATACAGATCTTAGAAAGTTGGTTCAGAATATGAATAAGATCTTCTATAAGGTAAGAGAGGTACCAAATCCAAACTACATAATAATAATGATGGCCCAAACGTCTCCACATCACAGTTAGTTTAAGCAATACATATAATTAAAATATAAAAAGCTGCAGAACTAGACGATATAAAAATAGAAATGAACTAAGTGATGTGAGTCTTTGGCATACGCTCAGATCTGTGCGATGAAACAGGGCATATGCCAAATGTTTTGAAAACATCCGTCTGTGTAACCCTATCTAAGAAGTTCCGGGCAAAAGAATGCAAGAGAAAGTAGGAGTGATCGAAAAATACAAAATTGAGAATAAAGTTAGCCAAGAACAATTCAGTTTTGCTAAGAAATGTGAAACTAGAGAAACAATTTGTTTTGTATCTAAGGACTTTAAACAGAAAAGTATATAGAAGTGTAAAAAAATCATATATGTATGTTTTATAGATTACAATAAGGCGTTTGAGAACATTCAACTATCTCTGTAGACGACGAAGACTCGTCTACATGGTTAGGGACACCAGTCAAATGGTAAGCAGGCGTCACTCAAAACTTAGTCAAAAGCGGAATACCAGGCGTCATGATTAACGCCTGCATTCACAGCGAGCGATCGCAGAAGAAGAACATTCAACATGAGAAACTAATTGAGTGTTTCGAAGAGGTAGACTTGGATGTGAAAGACATCAGAATAATCAGCAATTTATACTGGGAACAAGAAGCAACAATAAGAATAGGCAAAAACTCGGCACATATTGACAAAAAGAGAGATGTGAGATCGTGATATGATCTACCCTCTTGCATGTTTAACATCTATACAGACTGCCCGTTTAACATCTATACAGACTGCTAGTTTAACATCTATACCGACTGCATGTTTAACATCTATACAGACTGCTAGTTTAACATCTATACAGACTGCTAGTTTAACATCTATACAGACTGCTAGTTTAACATCTATACAGACTGCTAGTTTAACATCTATACAGACTGCATGTATAACATCTATACAGACTGCTTGTTTAACATCTATACAGACTGCATGTATAACATCTATACAGACTGCTTGTTTAACATCTATACAGAAAAAAATACTCAAATAGATTGAAGGGATACTTTTTGATACACGCATGAATCAATTGACGAATAATAAATAAGCTAAGATATGCAGACGTTAAGGGGACGTTAGCCGACAAGGAAGAACAACTATAAGAACTGTTAGAACAAGTCAGCAACAGAAGTCAAATATATGGTCAGGATATTAATACTGAATATCAAAGCAGGCATTGAAGTGGGATGCAAAGGGTTCAAGAAGAGAAGTCGACCTAAGGAGATTCTGAAATGAACTTTGCTGAGAGAGGCAAGAAATATGGATCTCAGTTCCATGGATGAGATTGAGCGAGTTGCCCAGGATAGAGCGGTATGGAGAAATTACTTGCAGGCCCTATGTAACGTATAACGGTACGAGAAGAATTATTTATTTTATTTTATTAATATTAAGAAAACAAAATAATAGTAATAAGCAAAACAAGAAAGACAAAGGCGTTGAACATAATGATAAAGAAATAAATGAACAAATTATGTATATCTGGAACATTTAATAACAGAAGATGACAGATGGGAAAAGAAAGTTAGGAAGTGAATATGCGTGACCAATAACATATTTAACAATGTGAAAAATATATTAACATCCAAACAAATAGAAATACATATGACCACTTTATCTTTACAGACGGTCAAATGGCAAGTGTTTTACTCTGACAAAGTCTGAGTTTGCGCTCGTGTCTCTCTTACCTTTCAGTTCATCGCTAAATCTCTTTTCAAAAGACTGCGTCCTTGCAATGTCGCTTTTCACGCAAATCTGTTATCGGGTAGTTTTCCCATTTGCTGGGATCTACAGAAAAGTTATTCCTTGAGGCCTTGCAGACATCCTTATATCTGAGCAGTGGTCTGCTTTGTGCCTCTTCCTCAAAAGTTCACAGAATATCTGTTAGAGTATGCGACTATTGTCAATTCCTCTCACATGTCCTAGCCACCGTAGTCTTCTACCGCTGAGCATGTCCATGATGGAAGGCAAGTTTGCATGTTGCAGTATTTCAAAGTTGGTTATCTTCTCACATGTCCTAGTCCTAGCCATCTTAGTCTTCTACCGCTGAGCTTGTCCATGATGGAAGGCAAGTTTGCATGTTGCAGTATTTCAGAGCTGGTTATCTTCTCACATGTCCTAGTCCTAGCCATCTTAGTCTTCTACTGCTGTGCTTGTCCATGATGGAAGGCAAGTTTGCATGTTGCAGTACTTCAAAGTTGGTTATCTTCTCACATGTCCTAGCCATCTTAGTCTTCTACTGCTGTGCTTGTCCATGATGGAAGGCAAGTTTGCATGTTGCAGTATTTCAAAGTTGGTTATCATTGTTGAACAAATAACAAATACTCAAAAATAAACCTTGTCACGTGTTACATATATTCATTATTTTTGTATGGAGCAGAAGCGTAGACAATGAAAAATAAAATGGAGAGAAGATTTAAAGTTTTTGGAATGTGGAGATATAGAAGATAGAATGACCGTTATGGAAAGAGAAGAAAAACTAATAAACCAGTACTTCACTAGGAGGGAGAAGAGAACTGCTCGAGGAGATAGAAATTAGACACATTTGATAGTTTGCTGACATTATAACATATATGATAGGCTTGATGATTTATCCACATCGAAATGGCGGACTGGGCCGCTGGACGCTGCTGTATTTTTGTTGAGGCGGATATCGGAGCAACTCTGGACATGTCCGAAGTGCTATGATGAGTCCTCCTATAGCTGATAAATGATGGCACTCTTTTGAAAACTTCTCTTGGAAGGGAAGATGGAAAGAAGGAGAGCAAGAGGAAGACATAAATATAATTGAGAGGGGAACATTAGAAAGAGGACAGGCAATAGTTTGACAGAGTGTACCGTCCGGACAAGACACAAAGCTTGTTAGAAAGTTATTACAGTCAACATTCGATGCGGAAACTGCACATGATTTATTTAATGAGTGCTTAGAATCATGATCTTGCATCTGTCAAAATTACCAAAGTTTGTGGACCGAGATTAGTGGGTTTAGCAGTTTCTTGGCTGCAACCTTGTTAGCCTGGATGTCTGCATCATATTATGAAGCTCTAACCAGTTGAACGTTTGCAACTATGGACGTAAGAGGCTGAGAGTCTACGCTAGAAGATAGCTCCGAATCTAAGAAATCAATAGTCTGCTGCTCTGTGGGAGACTAGAGCTGTGAGTCTAAGTAGCTTATCATCATCAGGTGCCGTCTCCATATCGAAGGTTGGCTGCAATGAATCTCCAGCATCCTCTGTTTTTCGCCTTGGTGTTGCACACTGCCAGACTGTAACCTGTCCATTTCTTAAGTTTCCCTCCCACTTATCTCTCGGTCTTCCTCTTGCTTTTCCCCTCAACTTTCCCCTCTAGTAAATGTTTTATCATGGTGTCATGTCTTTTATGTGCCCAAAATACTTTACTTGTCTGAATTTGATTTCTCTTAACAATTGTTTCTTCATGCCTAGTTTTCCTAAAACTTGTTTATTTGTCTGTTTTTCTGTCCATGAAACTCTGCTTATTCTTCTATATATCCACATCTCAAATGCATCAATTCTGTCTTCTAACTGCTTGTTCATTGTCCATGTTTCGAGCCATACATTAATATAGGATATATATAGCATTTGATCATTCTCATTTTTAGCTTGTTTATAATTTGTTTGGATGTCAGTAACTTTCTCATACTATTGAAATTATCCTTGGCCATTCCTAAGTAGCTAGGAAACCAAAAATCTGAGTCTAAGAAGCTGGAAGTCCGAGCTGAGAGACCAAAAACTAGAATCTAAGAAGGTGGAAATCTGCAGATGTGAATCTAAGTAGACATGCTTATACTGCTCATAGTCTAAGAAGCTGGAAGTCCGGAAATCTGAATCTAAGTAGCTGTGAGACCAGAAGTCAGAATCTAAGAAGGTGGAAGTCTGCAAATGCGAATCTAAGTAACCAAGCTTACACAGCACCGAATCTAAGAAGTTGAACATCAACGATTCTACCAGAGTTTTAAACCCCGCACTTTTATAAATACATTGAGCGATTTGTATACAGTGATCTACACTTGAAAATGGTGAAATTGGGTAGCGAGAATCGATCGCTAATGAAGAACCATTTTTGATTGATCGAATAATTGATTTTTATCGCTATTAACTTTGATAGCTCGCTCATGTGACCGGAGACTGTATGTTTTGGCTTTTTGGGGGTTATTGTATTCCCGACTGATTGTTATTAGATCAATCTGGGCTCGCCCAAATTATTTGTAAACACAATTATGCAATTTCACGTTGCAAGGATATACATAGTTGGTTCCTATTTATGGTTAGAAAGCTCAAATTCTTTCACGGCTCAGGTAACTTGTCGTTCGAATGAAGGATCGGTCGATTAACGTAACTGATTAAATTGTATGTCAGTTTTATAGAATCAAAGTAATAGACTATCGATATTTCAGTGAAACATATTCGTTAGTTCAATTGATATTAAAAAATAATTGCGTACTCCTTCTTCTTCTTCTTGCAACGTTCCATATCGACCACTTGTGAACTACTCTTTGTGATTTGTATGTGATTCAAGTAAAAAGTGATTGTACGTTGTGCTAGTAATGCGCCTACAAGTAGGCGTGCGACGCTTTATTAACTAGGTAGCTTCCTAGGCCCTTCCTCGGTCGCCTCTTGCGACATGCCTTGTAAGTCGAAGTGTTACTATTCTTTGCTCCCCTTGCAAGCACCGGCAACATACAGGTGATAATTGCTTACAAATAATTGTATCGCTTCTAAAACAAAGTATTACAGATTTTGTAAACAATAATATTAGTAAAAGTTGGAAAACTTTGTGACAAATGAATGAGATGGTTGGAGCAACAATCAACATCAATCATTGTGACAAATGAATGAGATGGTTGGAGCAACAATCAACATCAATCATTGTCAGGTGGTATCTATTTGTTTGTATTGCGATCCGAATGTCGTCGGTTCGAATCCGGACCACGACGTTCTGATTATGAGATCATTTTGTTTCTGGGGAAGTCTAGGATTGTTACTTGAGCTAAGAAGTTTGAGCTTTCTGCAATACTACCAACAAGTGGCATGCAATTTCTGCGGAGAAGAGCAGAGCCATGCGAGGTAAAGCCATACTACCAACAAGTGGCTAGCAATTTCTGCGAAGTAGAGCCGAGCCATGCGAGGTAAAGCTCCGTGCAAAGAAGTAAATCCTTCGTCCTTATATATTTTAAAATCAGTCCTTGACCGTTGTCCCTGTGTTATCCATTGAATTGCATGTCTCGTCTGTCTACCTTTTCACATTATGTCCAATTCATCATTCATTTCATTTCTCTTTATTTATGCTTTCCAGACCAGATAGATCTTGAAGTTTGATATTGCTAACTCTATCCTCCAAGGTATACCCAAGTATGTCTCACAGACTCGTTAGATCTTGAAGTTTGATATTGCTAACTCTATCCTCCAAGGTATACCCAAGTATGTCTCACAGACTAGTTACATCTTGAAGTTTGATATTGCTAACCCTATCCTCCAAGGTATACCCAAGTATTCTACAGACTCGTTAGATCTTGAAGTTTGATATTCTAACTCTATCTCAGTTACCAGTATGTCTCACAGACTAGTTACATCTGAAGTTTGATATTGCAAACTCTATCCTCCAAGGTATACCCAAGTATGTCTCACAGACTAGTTACATCTTGAAGTTTGATATTGCTAACCCTATCCTCCAAGGTATACCCAAGTATGTCTCACAGACTCGTTAGATCTTGAAGTTTGATATTGCTAACTCTATCCTCCAAGGCATACCCAAGTATGTCTCACAGACTAGTTACATCTTGAAGTTTGATATTGCAAACTCTATCCTCAAAGTATACCCAAGTATGTCTCACAGACTAGTTACATCTTGAAGTTTGATATTGCTAACCCTATCCTCCAAGGTATACCCAAGTATGTCTCACAGACTCGTTAGATCTTGAAGTTTGATATTGCTAACTCTATCCTCCAAGGTATACCCAAGTATGTCTCACAGACTAGTTACATCTTGAAGTTTGATATTGCTAACCCTATCCTCCAAGGTATACCCAAGTATGTCTCACAGACTCGTTAGATCTTGAAGTTTGATATTGCTAACTCTATCCTCCAAGGTATACCCAAGTATGTCTCACAGACTAGTTACATCTTGAAGTTTGATATTGCTAACTCTATCCTCCAAGGTATACCCAAGTATGTCTCACAGACTAGTTACATCTTGAAGTTTGATATTGCTAACCCTATCCTCCAAGGTATACCCAAGTATTTTCTAAACATTCTTCCCTGGAATGCTGCTAACATAACTCATAATTTCTGATCTGTTTTCTAAAGCTTATATCCGTAGATAAAGAACAAAATAGAAGACTTGGAGAAAACAACGTGTTGCAGAAAAGTTCTTAGAACATCCTGGACAGAGAAGAGGAAAAACAAAGACATCTTACAAGACCTGCATATCAATGAGCATTGGCTCATAAATAACACCATGTCCCGGACGATGAATTATTTTGGCAATGTTAAGCGTCAAAGTGGTTTGGATAGAACGGTAATGAAAGGCATTGTTTCTGGAGTACGGGGCGGGGGATGACCAATACGAAAGGGACAGCAGGATATCAAAGAAACTTTGAATGTGACGATGGGATAGGCGGGAGAGCTTGATAGAGACAGCGAGTTTGTTCAGACAAGCTGTGATGAAACCGACGCAAGGGACACGCTACTTGATGATATTCATAGGAAATTGAATGATTGATAGGAACATCATCATTGCACTTCAGTGAGTAACCATGTGTGATCCAATCTCTTTCTTACACATGAAGATCTCGGCTGCAGTGCACAAACTCTGCAGTACCGGCGAGGATGACCGATGTAGTTTTGAAGATATTTTGTAGGAATTTTTATTTTAAATCTTTTTCGCATGAATTTTGTCCAGGCAGCGGCTTTCCAGCCTGCTCTTTCCCATTTTGAAAAGCCAATGGTTCTTTTACGTGCTCGAATTGAACACGGTACCTACGTTTTATCGTCCGTTTCCGATAGGACTAGGAACTCGATCTTACCTACATTGAGATCAGTGATCATTGGAAACAATATCCCGATGACTCCACGATGGAGCGAACCGGGTACCTTTGACACTAGAGGAGATCACCTAACCTCTACGCTACAGAGACCCATTATCCATAGAAGAGAACTGTTCTAACATATATTTTGTAGATCCAGAGTTTTGTCTTAGTCATGTTATATTCCTAGACTTTTGTAAACTTGATGTAGTCTGCATTTTCCCTTCCATTTCTTGAGCAGTAGATGGACATCAATTGGGTAACTCACGTGGATTTACTGTTCTGGTCATGTGGGCGTTCGCGACAACAAGAGAGCGGACATGCTTGCATTAAAAGCATCGATTGTTAGGGAGTTTAGGATGGATAAGGAGAAAGTTCTTAGGTTTCTTGGCCACCTACTGCTGGATGAGGACACTTGAATACACGTTGAATCAATAGAACTACTTATTTGTTTGTACTTTGTTTGTAGTACTTTGTTTGTAGTACTTCGTTTGTACGTGTTTCGCTAGAACTATTTACGGATTTGGAATTACAGATTGTACAAGTAGAGCTCGTTGCTTGAGGGGTTTAACCAGCGAGTTTATCCGAGTTTATGTAGTCGTGATATTGTCTATCCATCTTTTCTTGATCTTCCCTTAGCTCTAGTACCCGATCTCTTTTTATTGTATGCTGTTATTGGTGGTTGGTTGTATTTCATTCTCATTAAATGTCCAAACCACTGCATTTGTTGTCTTTCGATGTATTCGGTGCATAAAGTTATGCCTACTCTGCTTCTGATGTACTCATTTCGTAGTCTGTCTTTCCTGGTGACTCCCACTGCCTTTCTCAAGCATTTCATTTCACACGTGGTGAGCTTTCTGTGATGTGTTGCTGTAAAAGACCAAGTTGGCACTGGTAATAAAGTGTTGGTAGGAAAATCAATATGTATACCTTTCGAAATCTGTTGTGGGAGACTGAGCACCAATGAGTCTGCCCAGAGCGATATGACGTCAGTACAATAACTAATAACCAAATTAGGTAACGTGAGACATGCTGATGACTTGGTCATGATATGAAATAATGAAATAGAGCTGCAGGAACTACAGATTGATACGGTCGGGGTACATGGCCATGCCGTGCTATGATGCAGAGAGGCGGCCACATCATGCGGTACCGTAATGGGGGTATAAGCAGCAAAATCAAAGTTACAATTGAAGGTTATTTTAAGAAAAAGATTTAAGGGCGGCATTTCGAAGATTTGCATCATACTGATAAAATATACCGCACGGTCCTGTCGGGATAGATAGTAAACTAAAACAAAGATCTAAGCCTGAATAGCAAGAAAGAAGTAATGATATATATTATTATCCCGACACCAAGCAGACTCCATAATGCATCCTCAATGTTAAATGGACATTTCCCGCCATTGATATCAAGAATCAGACTATCCAGAGTAAGTGCTTACCTCAAAGTATCTAAGTTCTTCTTCTTCGAGCGCTCCATATCGACCACTTTAACCACTCCATATTAACCACTCAGTGTGATTGCTATGTGATTTGATCCTAAGAGCGATTGTACGTTGTGCCAGTTATGCGCCTACAAGTAGGCCAACACATCAGATTTCTACGACGCTTTTTATTTACTAGGTAGCTTCCTATGCCTCTACATCAGTCGCCTCTTACGACATGCATTGTAAGTCGCAGTTCTACTATTCTTTGCTTCCCTTGTGGGCCTCGTCACAACACAGGCGAAAGTATCTCAGTATGAGGGAAAGTCAATAAGTAAGCCACAAATGGCTGTAGAAAAATAACTAAACATGATAACAACTTGAAACCAGTTTATTTTTATACATACATTGTTCCTTTATTTCTCAACATAATTTCCACCAACGTTGATGCACTTATCCCATCGTTTTATCAATCCTCCCAAACCGGCTGCATAGAACTGCGGGCTCTGTTTTCTAAACCACGTTTTCATTTCACATTCAACTTCGGCGTCATTCGTGAAATGTCTCCCGCCAAGGTGGGTTTTCAGTGGACCAAAAAGGTGGAAATCGTTAGGGGCTAAGTCGAGACTGTAAGGTTGATGTTCCAGAACTTTCCACCGTAGTTGGTTAATTTTCTCCTGAGTTAATCGAGCTGTATGTGGTCTGGCATTGTCATGAAGAATCAACACTCCTGTAGTCAGCAGTCCTGGGCGTTTTTTCGAATTGCATCATGAAGCATCGATAGAACTTCACAGTATGATTCAGAATTCACATTGTCACCTTTCTTCTTGAAATTGGTTAAAAGCACTCCTTGACAATCCCAGAACACCGTCAGCATGACTTTCCCTGCTGATGGCGTTATCTTGAATGTTTTGACACAAGGCGAAGAAAGATGTTTCCACTGTATTGAAGCACGCTTTGATTCGGGCTGGTAGTGATGCACCCATGATTCATCCTCAGTAACAATCCTGTTCAGCATGTCTTCTCCTTCATCTTCGTATCGACAGAGATGACGCAAGGACAGGCCAAATCGGTTCATTTTGTGTTCCTCCTTCAATTGTCTAGGTACCCACATTGAGTACATTTTCTTCAATTGTGTCAAATGTGAAGTGAAAACGTGGTTTAGAAAACAGAGCCGCAGTTCTATGCAGCCGGTTTTAGAGAATTGATAAAACGATGGGATAAGTGCATCAATGTTGGTGGAAATTATGTTGAGAAATAAAGGAACAATGTATGTATAAAAATAAACTGGTTTCAAGTTGTTATCATGTTTAGTATTTTTCTACAGTCATTTGTGGCTTACTTATTGACTTTCCCTCGTAAATCGAACATTCGGTACCCACTCCATGATGTGCTTACTTTATCCAAAGGAAACTTGCTGGAATAAAAAAGGGTCAACCATGGACAGGCCAAACCGAAGATGCAAGTCAAGTAAGGAATGTTTGAGACAAATATTCGCATAAAATGTGTTCAAAAGTACAATCAAATAAGTGATAGACAATGAAAATATTCGTTTTCATGAAGATTCATTTGAAAAGCTTGACAGCTGGATTATGAAAAGTCGGAAAAAGTAGATTTAACTTGATAGTTGCATTACGGACAGTCGGAAGTAGTAGATTTAACTTGATGGTTGCATTATGAAAAGTCGGAAAAAGTGAATTTAACTTGATAGTTGCATTATGAACAATTGGAAAAAGTATATTTAACTGGCAATCAGCATAACAAACACTTCACAGTCACAGGAAGTTGATCGTGAGAAATATATCTGTTTGCAAACTGTACATGAACTGTCAGATGATATGAGGTACTATCTGGATATCTTAGCTTGAAAGTAATAGATATTCAATGCTTTGCTTTATACTGACATGATCAGTTCAGATCAAGTTCCATCTTCAACATGTTCTGTTTCTTGTTTAGATTAGCATCTTAACATTGAAGGTTGATTGCAATAGATTTTCACAGCACAGACTTCACCTGACGTCAGATGAGAATAATGGAAAAACTCTCCTCAGACTGCATAGTTCGGATCTCGAGTTCATTGTTTTTCTTTTCTACGGAGTTCATGCTTTGCTCAGTACTCTTAGCAGGTGATGTCATTCTGCAGGAAGACATATGAGTGACGTCTCTCGCAGGGAAGATGAGACATATAACAGGTGACGTCTCATTTCTGCAGGGAAGGATGGAGACATATAACAGGTGATGTCTCATTTCTGCAGGGAAGGATGGAGACATATAGCGAAACCTCGTACACTAAGTCAATACTTAAGTGAAACCTATAAATTTATATCTAAAACATGTCCGCCACTTGTTTTGATTATATATCCACGAAAATAATTAAGAGAGTGTCACAACACTAACGAATATAAAAACAAATACACTCAACGAATCTCATATTTAAGGCATTATTTACCGTATATAATTATGGTACTCACCAACAGCGATTTCTTGCGCTAGATTGCCAAGTGTGAGTTTCTGCAGGCGGTACGGACGAAAATGTAGAAACCCTTCTCCGCCCCTTATCGTGCACAAGTGGTGGCAAACTGTAGCGAGCTCCAGAAATTTGTGCCGCTCAACGAAGACGTATCAATTCAGTACTTCTCAGATTTAATGATGAATGTAGGTTTTTCCTTGGTGTCTACTTGTTTCTTCTAATGAACAATTGGTGGTTCTTCCTTCATTGATGACTATGTTGTTCTTCTACTGTTGTATACTAGGTTATTCTAGCGGTTACTCTACTTATTTTTTCAGTTTAAATATTTGGTTAAAATTTATTATAGCTGTTTCTTTTCAAATACTAAGAATATCATTAATTTTGAATTATGTCGACATTTTCTCAAATTTTTGTAAAAAAAAATGGTGGGGTTGAAGTCTTCCTCATCTTCAACGGAGGCGTTGAAGTCTGCCTCATCTTCAACGGGGCGTTGGGGGAGTCTTGCCTGATCTTCAACGGGGCGTTGGGGATCTTGCCTGATCTTCAACGGGGCGTTGAAGTCTTGCCTCATCTTCAACAGGGGCGTTGGGGTCTTGCCTGATCTTCAACCTGGGTATTGGAGTCTTGCCTCCTCTTCAAGAGGGACATTGTCTTGAAGGGGTCTCGTCTGATCTTCAACGGGGAAGCTAGATTTAAAAAAAGTTGAGAGCAACTTTGTAGGTAGAATAACTTGAACTGATGATCTTGGGAAAATCCCAACGTTAGTAGACTGTTATAATTAGGACAAGGGAATAATGTGAATGGAAGAGACAAGTTGTCTTGTGAAAGAGTAGTGCATGTTCCCAAGGATACAACAACTTGTGTGATCAGGTTAGCAATGTCACAGAGACCTAAATTGTTGTTGTGACCCTGTCACAGTCTTGCTTTAAAAATTAAATAAATCTCTGGTCACAGCAGTAGAAATGTCAGATTTTGTTTACTTGTCACCAAGAACCGAGTGTCGAAGCAATGACCCTAGTTGTAGACAAAGAAAGTTCTGTGTGTTGAAATGTAATTATAGACATGTTCTCAGTGACAGTATAAAGTATAGAGACAGATCAGGCAGTTCAGATTTATATCACAGGACAGCACAAGTTGTCAGATTTATATCAGTCTAGAGAAAAAGTTGAACATATTTATATCATGTTTGATAAACACTTTCTGTTGTAATTAAATCATAACAAAATCCCAACTTTTTCCAGATTTATCTCAAATTGAAGTCATACTTTTCTGTCAGATTTATATCCAACAACAGATTTATATCCAACAACAGATTTATATCCAACAACAGATTTATATCCAACAACAGATTTATATCCAACAACAACAGATTTATATCCAATAACAGATTTATAGCATTTGTAGAGGTATAATTTGACAGTAACAAACATCAAGTGTTATGAGAATCACAAACAGTCAGCAAGCTTGTACTACAAACATGTCAATTGTCAGATCTATAGTGTGATTGATATAAACATGAAAGTTGCTATATTCATATTGCAACTTCCAACCATAGAGAAAATATTGCTACTTCCAACCATAGAGAAAATATTGACTACTTCAACCATAGAGAAAATATTGCTACTTCCAACCATAGAGAAAATATTGCAACTTTTGTCCTAATCACATCGTACACTAAAACATATACAAACAAGAAAATTGATTCAACATAGAAAATATTGCTACTTACATAAGAATATTGCACTCAACATCATATTGCTATCATGAGTCATTCTAATACATGCATACTATCACTGAGTCATAACATATTATATAGATCATTGAGTCATGCATAGATCATTGAGTCATGCATACATCATTGAGTCATGCATACATCATTGAGTCATGCATAGATCATTGAGTCATGCATACATCATTGAGTCATGCATACATCATTGAGTCATGCATACATTATTGAGTCGTGCATACATAATTGAGTCGTACATACATCATTGAGTCATGCATACATCATTGAGTCATGCATACATCAGTGAGTCATGCATACATCAGTGAGTCATGCATACATCATTGAGTCATGCATACATCATTGAGTCATGCATACATTATTGAGTTGTGCATAATTTATTAAGTGGTACATACATCATTAAATCGTGCATACATCATTGAGTCATAGATACATCATTGAGTCATAGATACATCATTGAGTCATGCATACATCATTGAGTCATGCATACATCATTGAGTCATGCATGCATCATTGAGTCATGCATATATCATTGTCATACATACATACATACATCATTGAGTCATACATACATACATAACATATATACATCATATGAGTCATCATACATCATTGAGTCATAGATACATCATTCAGTCATGCATGCATCATTAAGTCATGCATACATCATTGAGTCATACATACGTCATTGAGTAATATATGCATTGAGTCATGGATAAAACAGTCAACAACATATGAATCAAACTTCAGTTGTGTGTTGTTACATACAATATAAGAAAACATCTTCTATCACAAGCAATAAACTTATCACATTCACCTTACCTGCCACAACAATTATACCTGTCACAATTACTAGTCTTACGCATCATAACAATCTCAGTTTCAATTTGGAATATCTTCATTGCACTTTGGACATGTCCATAGGTGATCCAATCTCCTTCGCAATACCTCCAACAGCATCCAGCGATTGACCATACCAGTTTGATTTTGATTGATGAACCTACTCGTATACCTGTTGCACTGTTCTTTTCTTGCCATACCAATCTTCAAACCCAGCTCCTGCAATCTAGTAGTTGACGTGGATTGGTTTCGATGAAAATCTTCTCTAAAAGTCCACATGCTTGCTGCCACACTCTTTGAGGGTGTTCAAGATGTCAGCTCTGTCCATTGGTTGGCCCTCTGATATAGAGGCAGAGCCAGCCAGTCAGTCTGCTCTCTCATTGCCAACAACACCCATGTGCCCCGGAACGAAGACAAGTGTAATTCTGCACATTTTTTACGCCTGCAGTGATTCAGTCAATTGCCTGTGCAACGAACCAGCCTCCACCTTTCGGATCATACATAATAATCTCAAGTGTTCCAACAACCATACTCATTACACTGTGCGCTTTGAGACAACCACATCGAGCATTACTAAGAAGATCAAAACTGCTTCCAAGGCCATCTTGTGGGTGTCTAAGCAATAGGTAACCCATACGATTATCATATCAGACTCAACGAATATGCTTCAAATGATTGAATCTGGAATTATGTGCACGAAATAGGTGGACAGCATTCGGAGATCACATCTCAAGACAATGACTTGGTTGTACACACCTGGACATGCTGGAGTGCAGGGTAACGAACATGCTGGAGTGCAAGGTAACGAACATGCTGGAGTGCAAGGTAACGAACATGCTGACTTTCTTGTAAACTATGCCCCAACTCAAGCGTGTACATATATGGATAGAGCCGATATCATCATGCTGTATGCTCTCATTTATGTGATATGGCGAGTTGTAGACACTGGAACAAGTGCTAGAATAGGGAATTATGTTTGGACATGCCAGAGAGTGTAGTCTTCAGAGTAGAGAGAAAAGATATACTAATCAGCTTCTCATGGGTACAGCAAGCATGTGGACTGTGGGATGGCTGCTACAGTGGAGGACAGAGCATGCATGGGAATGTCAGTGTGTCATGACGTCGATGGCATAACATAACATAACATAACATAACATACTCATTACAATCATCCTTACATGTTGTAGTCACTTTACATAACAGTTCACAATAACAGCATTTATCAAAGCAATGAATAAAAGTAGTATAGAACTTAGCTCCCCAAATCTCAAACAAACCCAAACAGTTGTGGACATCAATACATATCATTCATTCATTCATTCATGTCAAATGTAGCAATTACACTCAGACAGAGTCACCTTTGATGGATAGGCCATCGAGCATTGTGACAAGCTATACTATATTGAAATAACATTTGACCATTGTCTATCTTTCAAACATTATGTTGAACAAACAATACAACATTGCAAGCATGGTCTTGCAACTTTCAGATTATGGTAGCTTCATCAACTGGTTATGTCCGCAGTTGACTCTGCATCCTCACGATATCAAGATCACAAGTAAACAACTCGGGCATATTCATAATGAAGGCATGCACATAGTCCTAGGCTGCACTAGAGACACTTCAATTGTGAGATATATGTTTAGCCTTCTGTCACGATGTTCCTGATATTCTATCGCTCAAGCCAAAGAATATACAGGTAACTGTGGATTAGAGACATCCACTACACAAGAATACTAATGATGTTAAGGACATGAGAAAATTAGTCATGTGACCACAGTTGTGACCCTACCAAAAGGGGAAGAATGGGTCCTGATAGATGGTTGCATGGCCAACTACTGTAATGTTATCATTAAAAGGGAATGTAGAGATTGAGGCACTATGAAGGCTGAACTTGCAATTAAGCAGATGATAGAAGAAATACATGTGATAATAATGATGTTATTAATACCGATGTGTCTCTGATTCTCTTGGACTCTGTTTACTGGGTGCCGTTGTTGTATCTGACTCTCAGTCGATGCTTCAGAAGGTTCAAAATGGCAGGTTGTGATATGAGTGGATGTGGTCGATTTGATTTTCCAACCTCCAGAGGTTTACGTGGATCTTCTGTCCTGGGACTGGGGGTGTTTGCAGAAATAAGAGAATGGACAGGCTTGCATCTGCAGCACTGGTTGTCAGTGAGTTGAGGATGGATAAGGGGGATGTTCTTTTCATGACTGTCTGTTGGATGAGGACACTAAAAAAAGAGTTTGGAGTTACCCGTTGCACAAGTAGAACTATATGACTGGGGGACAGAGCGAGGAGTGTGTTTAAACAGTGAGCCGCAGGAACTATGAATATGCATACCCGTCTACATTTGTTTGGGGAGACTGAGCATGTTCAGTAATCAATAATCAACCACGCTATGAGTTGGTCCCTCCGAAACAAGAACTATTAGTAGGTCTGAGAGCAGCATAAACTATGAAAGTCAATTATAATCAATAATCAACCATGCTATGAGTTGGTCCCTCCGAAACAAGAACTATTAGTAGGTCTGAGAGCAGCATAAACTATGAAAGTCAATTATAATCAATATAAAAAATTCCAGAAGAAACAGTCTATTCTAGCTAACACTAAGAATCTCAGCTCCTTTATCTACAGACTCTACAGTACAGTTCTCTCAAACTGCAGTCAGTCAAACAGTTTCTGCAGAAATTACAACTTTTTATTCAAAATCTGAACACATTCACTACAAAACTAAGAAACAAGATGTGGCTGAATTAATCTTTTTAAAAACATTTTTCAGCCTGAAAAATATCTAAATTTTACCAAATTGTACCAAACTCCAGAATGGAACATGATGTAGAAATAGATAGCTTTGTTATAGATCATCATGTAGCAAGTCCCTTACAGAACTTCGCTATCATCACAGCCCGCCTGAAAAACTGTCTCTACCACGCTCTCCTGCCTCCTCCAGCGTCCTGTTCAAGGTTTCTTTGAAGTCCTGCTGCCACCTTCATCTTGTTCACCCCATGCCTCATACTCCAGAAACCATGTACCATTCTCTCCAAACCACTGTGACGTTTAACGTGGCCAAAATATTTCATCTTCAAGGATATGATGTTATTTATGAGCTAATGCTCCTCGGTATGCAGGTCTTGTAGAATGTCTTTATTTATTCTCTTCCCTGTCCAGGATGTTCTAAATTTCTGTAACATCTTGTTTGTGAAAGTTTCTATTTTGTTAATGTTTGTGTTATGGTCCACAATTCACATCTATATGTTGCCACAGAGAATATGCATGTTCTCATAAGTCTTACATTGTTTCTTTGCTTGTGTCATGCCATAGTTTATCCATGCTGACCACACACTGGAAAGTCATGGCTAGTCTTCTCTAAACTCCTCCTATAATCTCCATTGTTGTTAATTATAGATAAAATTGTAAATTTGAGCAGAATGCATTGATGTAAATTTAGCACTTATTTTACATGAAACATTCCTTGTTGCAGTGTGCGGCAGTTGGGTTATTTTCATAGACAATCTAGGCACACCCTGCGGCAGTTGGTAGGGAATGAGTTAATACATAAATTTCGACATAAAGTTATGAAGAACTAACAATAAATAAACACAAGTTTCTGAAATTATTGTCAAAAATAATTATCCTAATCAACTAGCAAAGAAGCTGTAAAATACATAACAAATGTTGGTGTGTATATTTTCTGTGGGTATGTATACCTTGTGGAGAATGAGAGACTGAGTCACAACAGACTTTCTAGGAAGCAGAAACAAATAGATTTTAGATTCAAAAGTTTCTGAGTATATTGTTCCCATGAGATGAAGAGCTGTACGTTGCTGTGTGTCTCTGTGGAGGAATGTTAAAAGTATTGTATGAAAGAACAGTCAATATTGATTGATTGATTTGATTGATTAGGGTATCATCCACTCAGTGAATAATCAAGTGTGCTCCAATTTCTATGTTACATGTTACATATGAAGATCTCGGTGGCAGTGCACAAACTCCGTAGCATCGGATGGGTTTACTTCAATTTTAGTTTGTGTACAGGAACGTGTACAAATTTTATATTAGCAAGGTATTTTTTGTACAAAGACTTTTGCCTTTACAGTGGCTTTCCAGCTTAATCTTAACCATTTTCAAATGGCAAAGGTTCATGTAGGCTTCTGTGGCTTAGCAGTAGCAAGCTCGATCACAACCCAAGAGAGGCAACTTTGCTTCCATGGATTTTTACGAACAGTAAAAAATAAACCTCACCATTCAGAAAGCGATGGCAAACTACTGAGCATATAAGTTGTGTCTAGAAAATCAACAGCTTGTGTACTGTGTCTGATGGTGACGTCCTGTAAAAGGATATGCCACCATTTAAATTTTATTCATTCAAAGTTGAATTTATGTGCTCGAATTGAACTCTAAATCAATGGGTTTTTTAAATCAATAATATCTGTTAAGACTAGGAACTCAATTTCACCTGCACTGAGATGAGTATCACTGACAACTAGTATGATCATTTCATATGGGATGTGTACTGTGTACTACTTGAGCTCAAGGCAAGCTTTATACCTCATGCAACAGAGTTATGTTGAGATGGGCAAGATTATTTTAGACTTACTTTATTGTTCTTTTCAGGATCATCGGACATCAGACATGTCCATAATTTCTCCAATCTTCTCCTAGGCATGTAGTTCAGTGTGTTTAGACTAAGAACTCCCATTCTGTGTTGATTAATATATATACTGGAGTTTCTCTCATGGTTTTCCCATCTTGTCGCACCTATAGGTATGCATATCTTGCACAACCAAGATAGACAATACCCTTTATCTTCATTGAATGACTTAATGATTTCTAGTTTAGAATGTTGGAGTTGTTCAAGAAGAATGTCACAAAATTCTGTCATCTGTTTCTTTTCTAACTTGGTCCTGTTTACTTTTTCTTCTTCTACTATTAAGTTCTCAATCTCAAAAGTTCAAACACACATATGGGGTAGCCAAGTTACAACATATCACATATGGGGTAGCCGAGTTACAACATATCACATATGGGGTAGCCGAGTTACAACAAATCACATATCACTCCAGATATATCCATAGGTGCTCCAATCTCTGCCTTAACAAATCTAACAGTGTCCAGCAGTCCAACAATCAAGCTCAATGTTGATTAATCAATCTTTTCATATATGGTATTAATTCATTTTGGGTTGTACCAATGTGACACCCATCTCTCAATCTGGTCAGCGTGTGAGATTCAAAACCCTGAAACTCTTCTGTTTGGAAAGACTCTCTCAATGTCTTTAGAATGTCATTTTGGTCCATTGCAGTGTCCTCTGATATTGTAACCATGACAGTCCAACACTGTGTAAGATATCTTTTTCTTCTTCGAATGCTCCATATCCACCATTTGTTAACCATTCTGTGTGATTTGTATGTGATCTGAACCTAATAGTAAGTGTACGTTGTGCCAATTATGCGCCTACAAGTAGGCCAGCACATCTGATTTCTGCAATGCTTTTATTTATTAGAGTAGTTTCCTAGGTCCTACATCAGTCATGCTATGTTTATGACATGCTTTGTAAGTCGCAGTGGTACTATTCTTTGCTTCCCTTACGGGCCATGGCAACACACGGGCGGTAAGATATCTAATCATAGACAATAACTACTATTAACTCCAACAGTATGACAAGCCATCTGATACACCTTACGGATGGTACCAGTTCCATAGAAAGTCAACAATAAGATCTAACAGAAAGTCAACAATAAGACCTCCCCCTCAATAGTAAGACTTGTCACAGAAAGTCAATAATAAGACCAGCTACTCAACAGTAAGTCTTGACACAGAAAGTCAACACTCCCACTCAACAGTAAGACTTGTCACAGAAAGTCAACAATAAGACCTGCCACTCAACAGTAAGTCTTGCCACAGAAAGTCAACAATAAGACCTGCCACTCAAAAGTAAGACTTGTCACAGAAAGTCAACAATAAGACCTGCCACTCAACAGTAAGAATTGCCATAGAAAGTCAACAATAAGACCTACCACTCAACAGTAAGACTTGCCACAGAAAGTCAACAATAAGACCTGTCACTCAACAGTAAGACTTGTCACAGAAAGTCAACAATAAGACCAGCTGCTCAACAGTAAGTCTTGCCACAGAAAGTCAACAATAAGACCTGCCACTCAACAGTAAGACTTGTCACAGAAAGTCAACAATAAGACCTCCCACTCAACAGTAAGTCTTGCCACAGAAAGTCAACAATAAGACCAGCTGCTCAACAGTAAGTCTTGCCACAGAAAGTCAACAATAAGACTCTCCACTCAACAGTAAGACTTGTCACAGAAAGTCAACAATAAGACCAGCTGCTCAACAGTAAGTCTTGCCACAGAAAGTAAACAATAAGACCTGCCACTCAACAGTAAGACTTGCCACAGAAAGTCAACAATAAGACCAGCTGCTCAACAGTAAGTCTTGCCACAGAAAGTCAACAATAAGACCTGCCACTCAACAGTAAGACTTGTCACAGAAAGTCAACAATAAGACCTGCCACTCAACAGTAAGACTTGTCACAGAAAGTCAACAATAAGACCTCCCACTCAACAGTAAGAATTTCCACAGAAAGTCAACAATAAGACCTACCACTCAACAGTAAGACTTGTCACAGAAAGTCAACAATAAGACCAGCTACTCAACAGTAAGACTTGCAACAGAAAGTCAACAATAAGACCAGCTACTCAACAGTAAGACTTGTCACAGAAAGTCAACAATAAGACCAGTTACTCAACAGTAAGACTTGCCACAGAAAGTCAACAATAAGACCAGATACTCAACAGTAAGACTTGTCACAGAAAGTCAACAATAAGACCAGCTACTCAACAGTAAGACTTGTCACAGCAAGTCAACAATAAGACCTGCCACTCAACAGTAAGACTTGTCACAGAAAGTCAACAATAAGACCTGCCACTCAACAGTAAGACTTGCCACAGAAAGTCAACAATAAGACCAGCTGCTCAACAGTAAGACTTGTCACAGAAAGTCAACAATAAGACCAGTTACTCAACAGTAAGACTTGCCACAGAAAGTCAACAATAAGATCTGTCAATCAACAGTAAGACTTGTCACAGAAAGTCAACAATAAGACCTGCCACTCAACAGTAAGACTTGTCACAGAAAGTCAACAATAAGACCTGCCACTCAACAGTAAGACTTGTCACAGAAAGTCAACAATAAGACCAGTTACTCAACAGTAAGACTTGCCACAGAAAGTCAACAATAAGATCTGTCAATCAACAGTAAGACTTGTCACAGAAAGTCAACAATAAGATCTGTCAATCAACAGAAAGTCTTGCCACATAAAGTTAACAAAGTCCATAAATTCATCAACAAGAAGATCTCAAACCTACCTGAGCATGTTCTGGTATGTAATATTACATAACATCTCAATCATCAAAGTATGATACAGCATTTACAGTATCTCTGTCTGCCCCCACCAACAGATGAGGGAGGAGTCACAGGGGCAAAGTAGGCGTGCACCAAGATATCTGGCAAGCGGCACTGGAAGAGGTAATGAGTTTATCAGGTTATTAAGTCAGTGCTTCTTCAAGTTATTACTATAATGGCACATTTTTACATATGATTTACCAAACTATTCCTCATATCAGATCATGTACCATCTTCACACTCGAGATTGGTAGTGATGGATATCCAATATTTTCTGTCTCTTCTGTGGATCAGATCAGATCAAGTATCTCACTACCGCTAAGCCACAGACTCTCACACTTCCTTTATAGAAGTGGATATATGCAACATCAGGATGAAACATGACATGATAAAACAGAGTACAATGCTCATCACTTCAAATCTACATGCTGAAAGATATGAGAAATGTCACAAAGAAAGTTGTAGATTACATGATACCAAGTACACTTGGCACTGACTACAAACATGTGACCATCTCAACAGATCTAGTTAACTACAACATCAACAACACTTACTACAAGCAGTCTAACTATGAAAATAATGGCAGTAACTAAAACGCTGGTCTGGCTGGAGTCACAGACTTTTATCCATGCATGTTTTCTCAGTGATGCATTTAGTAGCTCAGGAAGAATGAAACTGGCTGGCCTTGAAGACACTGTTTGGAGTCGCTGAGAAAGTCTAGGCTGACAAAAATCAGTTTTATTTTTGTGCCAGGGCATGTGGGCGTAAGGGGAAATGAACACACTGACAGGCTTGAAGGTATGGCTGCTGTAAAAAGCGGGCAAGCAATGAACCATGCTAATATTCTAAATTCCCTAAGGAAGAGAGGATGTGTACATTACTTAAGTAACAGTGGTGAATCTACAACACTAACCAGACCAAAAGAATTTCAAGTCAAATGTGGTATGGTTAGACAAGATTACTACTCTTGTAGCCAAAGGAGAATAGTAAACGAACAAAGGACAGATGTCGTTAGTGGCCACATGCTGAGCACTTATGGACTAATTGATTTGATGTGCAGTGATGATGACCCAACAACTAAACTGAACTAAATTATCAACAACAACACTTGACAATAATCATATTTATATCCTACCCGTAGTCGTCGTATTCCAGCCCTGGTGATTAACTGACAGTCATAGATTTCAATCCTCTTTAGAGACTGACAACCCATTAGGTGTTCCAGAGCTGCATCGGTAATAAGAGGGCAGTTATCCAACTCCAATACCTGCAGATGTTCCATAGCACATGGACTAGAACCAATGTGACGTATTCCTTCATCTGTGATTAGTTCACAGTGAGACAAAGACTGGAAATACAATAGATGAAAAGACAACATAATTTGGTGACAAGCTACACATTTTAGATACAGAAATATAGGACATGCTCTTGTTTCTTAAAAGGAAGATCTTATTTGACTTCATGATTAGGTACTTATGCCAAGAGAGAAGCTTAACTGATTGTGTACGAGTGGTCGCTAAAGATCCACAATGCTCATCACAGGGATGCATCATCGTTTTAAAGAAAGGTCATATTTCGTTGTTTTTGCATTACTTTCCGTTCCTATTTGAATTTTATATTAACTAAAAACTACTTAAATGTGAAGTGTAAACAATAACGGATACATATCATTGTGACTTATGCTAGAAATAGAAGTGAAACAGGGTGTACCATTCATTCTAGGATACCCTGTGACCAAAAAACTAGAAACTTTTCATGAATGGTCATGATGCTAGTTTGTAAACAGTTAATAAACAATGCATCCACTCACAATTTTCTTAATGTTTCTAGTGGTATTCATATATGGATTACCAATATAAAGAGAGCAGTCAGACTTGTTTATTCAATATATTGTTTATCAAGACCCTTCATAAGTTGGATTTTTCGTTCTTCAAAATTCCAATTTTATTTTTAATGAATGCTAATCTGTTTCCTGCATAGTTAACACTGCATTATATTTGCAAATATAGTAAAGATTTGGTGAAACTGCATCCATTTGTCTTCAAATTGATATATAAGTCATATTTAAAATCATATTTAGAAACAATATTTTAGTTTTGCTAAACTACGAGTGCAACAGTTTTGTAATTAAAAATAATTCTGTCTAGAGACCAAAAACAACTATGTAGCGAATCAGTTAAGTTCTTGCTATTGCTGTTTTTAGTCACTTATAATATACTGTGAAGAAATGTGTAATGCAAACATTCTCACTGTTGACCAAGTATATTGCAAATGTGATTGTCAGCTCATAATGTTATTTATTCATCTGCCTCTTGACCTTCCTCATATTCTCAGAGCTGGATATTCTACAGTTGTTGGAACAAAATATTCTACAGTTGTTGGAACAAAGTGGTAATTGACTACTGAGTTTCATTCTGACAAAATTATCCAAGCGTTGTATTTCCTGTCTTTCCACAATTTGTGGAAACAAAAGATGTGCTTTCTTCCCGTTCTCATCTTCCTTTTCCTTTAGTGACCAGATCAAATGGATATGTTAGATCCTCAGATTTGTAGCCAGGACAAAGTTCAGTCTTTTGAATGTTCAGGTGACAGCCTCATAGCTTTCACATTAGTTAGGATTGGCTGAAATCAGATGCACGTGTCCTAAACGTGTAGAAGTCTATGCTTTTAGGGGCCTACCAAACCAATGTGCAACGTATACACGTTCTTGGCAAAGATCAAACATATCACAAAGAGTGATTAAAATTGGTGTAAAGAACGAACGCAAAGAAGAAGTTATTAGTTAGGCATCCTCTGACCAGATCTGACTTTGTAGTTTAGTGGTAAAGTCGGTGGTGGTGGTGGTGGTAATGGTTCTGACGACAATCTAGATTATTGTAAAGATGATAATGATGCAGACATATCATTAATGATGATTATGATGAGAAATTATGATCATACTTACAAGAGCACTGAGAAGATGACAGTAGACAGCAATGTTTGCTAGCGTTGCATCTGTCACCTAAACATTAGCAAATACAGAAATAATTATTATTACACATAACCACCAAGAATCTGAACTTGTTATTGATTACTAAACTAACCTGAGCAGACACATAAGTGCTCAGTCTCCACAAGCAGACCTTAAATAAAAATAGTGAACAAAATAATCCATCACTAATTAAAGTGGAGGTTGATGCTCTCTAGAATGACAATGTCAATAAAACAGATGTAGTTAATTACAGTGATGGTTCAGTCATTCCCCAACAATGCTGCGCATGGGCTTTTTGAGCACTCCCAGGAGGAAAAATAACAAGAGAGGCCAGTGGGGCCTATGTGACAACCACAAGTAGTTTGACAATGGAGTTGCGGGCAGTTACAGAGACAGTGATATGGTTGGCATCTCATGACTACTCTCATGTTTTATACTCAGTGATTTTATGAGTATGGTTCGTAAAATCGAAACAAAAATAGTGAGACGAAACTGGGTAGAGGTTTCGGTACAAACAGAGATCAGAGAAATCACTTTCATTTTTGTCCTTGGGCATATAGGAGTCAGTGATAATGAACGAGCTGATAGATTGGCTAGCATGGCTGCGATATCAGAGGGAGCCGTAATGGATGGAAATTACATTCTTAATGCAGTGAGTCTTTCTGAACAGAGGAGTTTCAGGGTTGTGAATCCTAGTCGCTGACCAGATTGAGAGAGATATTGGTACATCCCAAAAATGACATACAAAATATGCAAAAAGATTGAATAATCAACATCAAACCAGCACGTTGGGCAGCTTGACGTTGCTGAATTTGTTGAGACTGTGATCGGAGCACCTATGGATATATTGAATAAATCTATCCAAATTAAAAATTTCCAATCTAATAGTGATTTCTTTTACTTATTTTTACAAAGTCAACAACTTGATCAATGTTAGTTTTGTCATGACGTAAATCATATTTCATATTTTTATCAGCTCACAAAGATGAATTTAGTGATCTTCATAGAAATAATCTGGTCTTTACCTGAATACAATCCTCCAAATCCATTTTTTCTAAATTGTGGCAACTCTGAAAGAAACAAATTAACAAAGATATTAATTAAAGAACCTGGCACAAGATAGGAAACTAACTCTCCCCAGACGCTGGCAAATGTGTTAAGATAAGATAAGATAAGATTAATTAAAGAAAGAATACTTGAAGAGAGACATTAAAATCTGGTGTGTGGGATACTTTAAATTACCTAGAACTGTTGAGATTAACCCAACGGGACTGCAGAGCCGATATATCGGTTCATAGTAATGTTCATGATGTCGCAAAACCGATATATCGGCTTTTGGATGTCTGTTCACGGAAACGAATGTATCTTCCCAGCTCCTTTACTGAAGTTAAAAAAATCTTCAGAAACGGTAAGTACATATATGTAGGTACATTACTATCTCCATTTAACAAAGATTTGAAAGAGGGGAAAACAGTGTATTATTGTGGTCAAGTCGAGATTTGTCTTTTTGAACGTTAATGTTTCCGACGATGTTTACAGTGTAATTTTGAGTACCATTAGATCAAATTATAACTTGTGATAGTAATGAAGAAGATTTAATTGATGGTAATAATGACATATGATTGTTTATGAAATGCAGTATCGATAGTTGTAAGTCTAATATAATAATTGCATCTAAAGAATGGGCATTCCACATTCCATTTATTGACATGTCTGCACTAAAAAGTGAATATTATAAAAACTACTGCACCTAGTTAGATTAAACTTATAGAATATGTTCCCACATGGTTTATCTTCATGTTAACTGCTCTTCTGGAAACATCTATGAATATTAAGATGTAATACAAACCCTAGAAGAAAAATATTTTTATGATTTTTAGTTTTTCAAAATAGTCATGCTACAATAACCAAATTTTCTCAAACGTATATCACCTGATGTAAACAATTATTATATTAATGTATTCCACATCCAATTACCAACAATTTAATATATAATATGTCATACTTTAGAGAAACAGTACTAGAGTTATAAAGGTTTAAACTAATTGACATTGAATGTTAAATTTGAATCGCAAAATATTGCGCCAGAGGTCAAAATAATACAGAGCGAAAGGGTTAACATTATTTATCAGCCTATCTGGGGGATCTCTGTGGTGGGGAGGTAATAATAGATGTCCATCGCAAGTGATGATGACAACAGCCTCAGACATGTCCTACTGCACTTCTCTGGTGTGTGTGGAGGTGACTGTAAAGTTCAATTCTCTAACACAATCCCCTACCACAGGTGGGGCATACATGATCAAAGTTAGACTGCTGTGTTGAAAGTTAGGGTGTTGCGCAAGAGATTCCCTGCACATAGTGTCTATAACAAAGCATTATGGAGACACTTTAATCCTTTCGTTCTGTATTATTTTTACATCTGGAGGCATTTATTTTGCAATTCCAATTTAACTTTTAATGTCAAGTAGTTTAAATCTTTATCTCTAGTACTGTTTCTCTAAAGTATGACATGTTATATATTAAATTGTTGCTAATTGGATGAGGAATACATTAATATAATAATATTTTACATCAGGTGATAAACGTTTGAGAAAATTAAATTTTTGTAGAATGACTATTTAAAAAAAATAAAATATAAAAAATTATGTATACTCCCGGGTTTGTATTACATCTTAATATTCATAGATGTTTCCAGAAGTAGCAGTGAAATGAAGGTAATCCATGTGCAAACATATTCTATAAGTTTGATCTAATTAGGTGCACTAGTTTTTATAATATTCACCTTTTAGTGTGGACATGTCAACAAATGATATGTTCAATGCCCATTCTTTAGAAGCAATTATAACACTAGACTTAGAATGACAACTATCGATACTACATTTCATAAACAATCAAATGTCGTTATTACCATCAATTAAATATTCTTCATTACTATCACAAGTTATAATTTGATCTAACAATACGCAAGATTGCACTGTATAAACTCATGCTTTCAAATCTTTGTTAAAAGGAGGTAGAAATGTACCTACATATAAGTACATTCCGTTTCTGAAGATTTTTTTAACTTCAGTAAAGGAGTTTTGAAGATAATTCGTTTCCGTTAACAGACATCCAAAAGCCGATATATCGTATTGCAACATCATGAACATTACTCTGAACCGATATATCGGCTCTGCAGTCCCGTTGGGTGTAGAGTGTTTTATAGTGTGTTTTTCTGTCCACCAGCTGATCATCATCCATGAAACTCGCCACACATCAGTTTTTGCAAGTGTTTATCAGGCATCCACACAAAGTGAGTGGCCCATCTCACCTATGCCTTCTGCAACTGGGTGTTGGCGCTTAGGATAAAAAAAAGTACTGTAGTTTATAAAAGTACAAAAACAGTATACAGCGACGTTTCTGGGATCCCGCTGTGAAGGTACAGTGCTCATCTCTCACTACAAAAGTAGTTGGTTAGTTTCCAAAGTGGAGCTATCAGGCTAATTTTTAGTGATCGCTGATCTCAATGTAAGTGAGATCAAGCTCCAGTCCTATTGAAAATTAACAACAAAACTTAGACCTCTGTTACAATTGAGGTTGTAAAAGAAACCACAGCAGTTGAAAAATGATTATTAGAGTAGACAAGAAAGCCGCTGCCTGGTAGGTCCTATGTTCAATTTGAGCAGGCAAAAGAACTCTTGGCAGTTCAAAATCAAGAAGAACAGGCTGAAAAGCCGCTGCCCTGGCAACATTTTTTAAATATCTTTTTTTTAATTCCTACAAAATATCTTCAAAAATGACATCAGGGACCCTCGCTGATGCTATGCAGTTTAAGCATTGTTGCTGTGATCTTTCTGTGTAAGAAAGAGATGGAGCACACATGGTAACTCACCAAAGCGCATTGATGATGGTCCTATCAATCAATCAATCATGAACCAAGAAAATGATACAAAAATATAATCAAACTTACTCTGATCAACGCTTGAAATCCACTATCTGTGAGAATATTGCAGCCAGAAACTTCTAGCGTCCTGGATATAGGGAATAACCAGTACAAATGTTTATTGTTTAATTAGAAGACTAGACTTGACAAGAAGTCAATGTGAATAATGTTGAGACAATTAATTACTCAATATGTTTATTTATATAGAAATAGCTTGCAGAATCAGAGCAGATGAAAACTTTGTCAGTGGTAACACTTTTTAGGGGATTTATCAGTTGGCTAATCTTTCAAGCATTGCCTCTAGCAGCTAATAAACATATGTTTATTTGTGCATCTCTCTAGCAACAAATTAAAGCTAGATTAGAACTATGTTTATCTATCATTGCCTCTAGCAGCTAAGAGAAGCTGGGACAGACATAAGTTCACTGTGAAGTGAAGCTAGAACAGACATAAGTTCACTGTGAAGTGAAGCTGGGACAGACATAAGTTCACTGTGAAGTGAAGCTAGAACAGACATAAGTTCACTGTGAAGTGAAGCTGGGACAGACATAAGTTCACTGTGAAGTGAAGCTAGAACAGACATAAGTTCACTGTGAAGTGAAGCTAGAACAGACATATGTTTATTTGTGTATCTCTCTAGCAACAAAGTAAATCTAGACTAGACCTCTGTTTATCTATCATTGCCTCTAGCATACATGCATACTAGCATACTAGCATTGCCTCTATGACATCAATTTGCTTGTCAAAAAAACAACTTATTGCCACCATGCCTCCCGCAGTAGAAATTAAATGAACAGTTATATGTTTCTTTAATTTGGTAAAATGAAACAAATTTATTACTACTATTAGACTTAACAACGAAACAAAAACTGCATGCACAAAATTGACATTGCTAGCACTTCTTGGATTTAACACTTTCGCTGCCACCGACGACAAAAGTCGGCGAAATACCAACTCCCTTTCGTTGCCGTCAATCGACTTTTGTCGGCTGACATGTGCCGTCGCGATGTCTTTTTAAGCGGGAGTATTGCTTGCGAAAACTGGGGTCCGTGGCGTACTACTTCCGTATTGTTCTGGCGAGCTCTCCAAAATGGCGGATCTAACACACACACAGCAAGCGTCGGTATAAGTCCGATATTTCGTGATTTTCGTAAGTAAACACAAATTTTCAAAATAGGCGCGTAGTTGAATAATGATGTCCAAAATGACTCTTTTTCTGACTTTTAAGCCAGTGATAGTGTTAAAACGAACTCTGAATGTGATATGAATTTGAACTGTGATTCACGTGACGATGTTTATAGATCGATAGCAGACATTTCCAGGGGTACAGGTGTAGGTGACGGAACCCAACTCGAAAATGACGGCATATCATACTGTGGATAGGTATGGGGATATCAGTTACTACAATAGCTTGTGGATTATAAAGAATATATTCCACATATACACAGGTGAGTAGCTCATTAATATATGAACACTATTCCATAGTTGAAAAGTCTTGTCTATTAGTTTATTTTTTACGATTTTTGAAATTGTCACCCTGAAAACTGATCATGCCGAAAAAATAGCGTGGCAGTGAGCCAGACTTTGTCGAAAAATGGCTGACAGTGAAAGTGTTAAAGACTTAAAATGTTAAAAGACACAATATTTGTGCAAGGAATTGATCATTAATATACCACTAGGCATGGCACATGATGATGATGATGAAGAAAACAACTTCTACAAGTTTAAAAACTGTCCCACACAAACAAAACAAATTAAGATGATATGAACACATCAGAAAGTAGCACATTCAACTATTATCTGGAGCAGCGTTTCCGAAAGTTGGCGGTACCGAATTCTGCATTTTAATTAATCTTATGCCTGTCTTACACGATCCATTTTTTCACCAATTTTCTATTTCATGTATATAATCATTTGACCATATATTACATAAATATATATCAATTTTCTATGTCAAAGAGAAAACAGAGCATGTATATATGTGGGAGAGGGGCGTTGGCAAACTGTTATAATGTGGGGGAGCGTTACAAAGTTTATGTTGTGCAAAGTGGGCGGTGGGCTGAAAAAGTTTGGGAATCTATGATCTAGAGGGAGCTATCAATAACAGATCGTGTGAACTGATATCAGAGATGGAGAAATACAGAACAATATGCAAATATAACTGTAAAGCCAGCAAGAGACATCAATAATTAGTATGCATACTCTTCACCAACAGGAACACACCACAGAAAGCTCACCACATGTGAAATGAAATGCTTGAGGAAGGCGGTGGTGGTCATCAAGATAGACAATGAAATGAGGACATCAGAAACAGAATGGTCATAACGTCAAGTACCAAATACATTGAAAGGCAACAAATGAAGTTGTTCGGACATTTAATGAGAATGGAAAGCAACTAATGACCAATAGCATAGCAGCATATAATAAAAAGAGATCAGGTTATAGAGCCAATGGATTTCTGAGAAAAAGATGGATAGACAATATCAAGACTACACTAAATAAACACGGATATAACAATAAAAATGGCGACTCATCTGCCCTGGAAGGCACATTAAAGCTCCCAACTAAATTAAAGTTTAAAGGCAAGAGTGAACAACCAACTCCATCATCCATCTGGGGAAAGACAATAGACTCTTCACCATCTGCTGAAAGAAACTGAGAACCTATAGGTGTGATTAGAAAATGTAGTTCTAGACATCCCTGGCATAGAGTCACAAGAATGACAGAAGTAAGGTGTCTTTCTAAACATAGATGCACATAATTAGGTCGAACTTGGATATTTAATAAATCACCCACCTGAGTTCTGGACATCCTTGGCCAAGAGCCACAAGACTGGAGTCAGTAAGGCGTGTACACATAGAAGCACATAATAATGTCAGACCTGGACACTTAAGACCAATTGTTTCTATAGCTTCATCTGTAATGCTCTGAGGAAGAATGATATAAGCCAGTGAGACATGGACATTGTATAGCAGACATGCAAGAAAACTAAACTACTTCCACACAAGTTGTCTACTTAGACTACTCAAAAACAAAATGGCAGGAACAAATTCCAAATACCAAAGTCCTCATAAAAGCCAAGATTCCAAGCATCAACATCCTATTGTAGAAGGCCCAAGTGAGATGGGCAGTTCACATTGCATGGATGTCTGATAAACACATTTCAAAACAGTTGATGTATAGCGAACTTGATGGCAGCAGAGAATCAGTTGGTGGACAGAAAAAAAAGCTTTAAAGACACTCTTAAAGGGTCTGTAAGATGCTTCCATATAGACACCATATGCTGGAAATCGCTTGTGCGAGATCATCAAATGTCGCTGTGTAACAACGCAAGAGGAATTTGCATCGCTGAAAATCGTTGTACTTACTGCTAGAGAAAGCAAGCTGTGCAAAAAGACAGAACACACAACAACCACATTTCCAGTCGTGATCATGTATGCCCCATCTGAGATAGAGGATTGTGTTTCAGGATTGGTTTCTAAAGTCTCCTCCGCACACAAGAGAGGTACAACAACCCATGTTTAAATTTGTTGAAATCATCGCTCGATGGCGGCTATTATTAATACTCTAAAGTAGAATGAAAAGTTTAAGAAACATTTAAAAATCTTTCAAATCTGTTTGATCAATGGCAATCGATGGAAACAGTCATTGAACTTAATGCTTTGTAGTGTGGTCTAGAGCAGGAACAAACTCACTACTTGACTCAATCTGTGACCATCTTCTGACAAAGCATTCAACTATCATCACACCAGATACAGTGGCAACATGCAGGGCTGTAACAAATTCTCTTCAAATTACTATGCAAAGATTATGGATATTAAATAGCTCAAGAAATATGTTCTGAAATTAATGTACAATGTAGTTAAACATTGACAATACAAAGAAATATTGTATCAAGTTAATAATTAATGTTGGACACTGAAGTTATCAGTTATTGATAATTGAAACGATGGCACAGCACTCCTGGTAGATCCATAGGTACTCAGTCTCCCTCAGTAGATGTCAAAGGCTATGCAAACTGATGATTTTGATGTCTCTATGTTCAAGCACACTCCTCGCATTGCCCCTCAGGCATCGAGTTTTATTTGTACAATATGTAATTCCTCACTCTTTAAATCGCCGGATAGATTCAGCATCAAATGTAGTGTCCTCATCCAACGGCCATCACCAAGAGACCAAAGAACATCCCCCTTATCCATCCTCAACTCCCAGTGATCAATGCTGTTGAGGCAAGCCTGTTCGCTCTCCTATTGCCACTAACACCTACATGCCCAGGATAGTAGATTCACATAAGCCTCTGGAGGATGGAAACCTCTATAGATGACATCCACTCATAACACATCCTGCCATTTTGATACTTTTGAACACTAAGTCAACAAGAAGAAATATGTTCTCAACAATAAATGTTGGAGACTGAAGACAGCAAAAATAAATATGTTCTTTAACTTGGTGATCAATTCCACTTACTGAGCAATGTTGGATATTAAGTTTCCTTAAATGTTCTGCACATATAGCCAGCTTCTCAATGCCTTCATTACTAATCTGAAAAATATCACATGAAATAAGAAATCAACAAAAATTATTTCCTTACAATTTGATCAACTTGAAATGACATGTTACCTCAACATTTTATACTTCCATATTTCTCCAGAGATACTTAAACTATCATCTATAAATACTATATGTTCTTCATAATTATATCTGTCATTTATCAATGGTATGGGTTTTCAGTACCATTGATTTTTTTCTTGGAACTTTCTTGGTCCGTGTTTAACCCTTCAGAGGTTTTTGTTTTACGATGGCCTCCTTCAATACTAGTAACCATATAAATTCCTTGCATTGCAAATAAGCATGTTATATATGGTTGGAAAGCAAATTGAGTGGGCTATCAAGATATGTGGTTTTAATATCAGTGTGATGTAATATGGGATATCTATGACCTACTTTTGGTGTTGCTAAAATTAGATTATTCTACAAATAGCAAATAATTATACTGTCACAAAGAAGAGAATAAAAAAGGTATGGAATATATCATGAAAACTTTAAATAGTCTTTTAGTATCTTCATCACATAAATATGTTGATATACTCAATACAAGAACGTTAGGGAATTAACATGAGTTATCAGTTCATAATTGTTCTCAATTCTCATTATGGATTATCTCTTATAGATTTCCATCTCTCTATAGTTGACTGCAAGACAGCAAATTGGATTGTTTAAAGTAGCTCTCAACCCTGTAACTAGATCTTATAGCAACTCTTGCTTGCTTGATGTTACCATTATTAGACATATGGAATATTTCATTGACAGCATCAGTACACTTGCTGAGGGCCTCAGTGGCATAGTTGTTAGTCAGCTTGCTTCTTAGGCTAATGGTTCGGGTTCAATTCCACAGTGGGCATGGATATTTTATTTGCTGTAACGGCTCTTAGGTCGACCCAGTGTCAATTGGGTACCAGAAAAAGCAGTGAGATGTAAATACGGTAGATGTGATGTTGACGGCATCACTCATTGTGTGCGTGTAGCTAGACGAGAACACTATGCTGGTAGCCAAAGAAGAATAGTAAACCAACAAAGAACCAGGGTCGTTAGTCGCCACATACTGAGAAGTATACTGAGGGGGGAGATTGGAGCACTTCTAGACTAATTGGTTCGAAGTGCAGTGATGATAATCCGATGACCAAACTAAAAAAACTAAAATAAATGCATGCCGAAGGTCAATGAAAAATAAGGGCCTAACACTGTATTACCAAATATACCTTGAGGATATCTTCTTCTTCTTTGCGATCACATGCCTTGAGGATATAAAAGGGTTCCTCTACATCAGTACACTTGTTACAATGAACTGCAATGTAGAATTGCAATGGACTGTCATCAAGTAACTATATATGACATAGCTACATACTTGTGGACATTAGTGAAACTTCAGTATATCATACTATCCATATACTCCAGTACTATAAAGTGTCTGCAAGGTGGTTGCCAAATCAGTTTACTCCAGAATGGAAACAACAAAGTGTGACATCTGTCAGAAATATTGGTGTCACTTTGAGTCACATATACATGTAACCAAAAGAATTATTTCAAGATTTCTAGAGGAATCCAAACTCTTTGCAAATAGGGAGGGGAAGGATGTATTAAATGCAATAGTGACTGCACTGAAGAAGAAAACATACAATTGAGTTTCAATTTTATCTAATCCATTTTGAAAACAAATAACTATGGTTTTCAATTGAAGCACACTTGTATTATAGAACTCAGAAATTATTTGAAACAGATAAAGACACCACAGTAAAAGCACCACCACAGTAAATCGAACAGAGCTGAGACAAGTACACCAATTTAAATACCTCAAAGTCCTGATAACATCAGATTGCAGATGCAGATCAGAAATAAAGAACAGAATAGGGCAGGCCAAAGCAGCGTTCCAGAAAATGAGAAGCATTATTTGCAACAAGTCACTGTCAATTGAGATCAGAATGAGAGTTATTCATGGCTATATAGAGTCAATACTAACATACGGATGTGAGTCATAGACAGTAAACAAACATGTCTGGATGCCACAGAGATGTGGTTTTACAGAAGGATGATGAGAATCCCATGGACTCTTAAAATGACTAATATGGAGGTGTTGAATGAGGCCAAGACAAAGAGAAAACTTGTTATCAATATAAGAAAGAGGCAATCATCATTTTTCGGATATGTGATGAGAAGGGGAGGCTTAGAACACATCGTGACAACCCATAAAATTGAGGGGCGACAAGACAATGAAAGAAATTTTCTACAACCTGACTTCATAGCATGGAAGAGCATCAACATCTGAGATGATAGCAAACAGCAGGGACAGAGATTTGTGAAGATTCATGATCACCTACGTCAGCCGGCACAGCACCTGATGGTGATGATGATGATAGATAAAGACCTGAGAAGATACTGAATTGATGCACACTGACCTGAGTGCATCCTCGACAGAAGAACGTATTCAGTTTTGGACAATTCTCAGCTAGCGCAATGACCCCTTCATTTGTCACATTCCTGCACCAGGAGATGTCCAGATATGAAAGTTGAGGACATCCTCGACCTTGAGAAGTGTTACTGTAAAATGAGGATATGTGATCAACATACAGTACAAGCCTGCAATTATGCGATAATTTGTGTGTTACACTAATGTAACTGTTATATAAATATGTTGTATTATCATGGAGACGGCGCAAGCAGTGATGGCTCAGTACTTTATGTTACATGAAAGATGGTTCCATCTCTTACAGTAGGGGTCTTTGTGAGCCTTTGGGTTAAGCCTTTGCCTTGAGCTCCAGATGTTGTGCATTTGAATCAGGACCGAGCCGCTCATTTAGCAAGTGCATTTATTTCCAGATAACCCTTAGGATTGTTGACGGAGCTACAGAATTCGGACTTTGTGCAATACTTTCAGCAGGTGGTGTCTCTTCTGTGGAGAGAAAAGAAGCTATATGGGATAAACTCGATGCAATGAAGTCAATCATTTGATTTTACACCTTTAAACTCTTATGGTAAGCTGATGGAGAGGATGAGAGAAGCTGGATAATGACAACTTAGGTCTAAACAATTTTGTAAATCCGATCTGAAGGCACTAGACATATGTCTAGAATGTTGGTAGGATGTAGCTTCCAAATACATCAAGAAAAGATGTATCCTAATGTGACATCTCAAGTTAGAAGAAGAAATATTTCTGTACCAAGCAGAAGAGAAGGCCTAAAGTCAACCATGACTAACGAAGGCCTACAACTTGAAGCAGCTGTGGGTTACATATCGAAGCAAAGTTGGGTGATTATGAGACTGTCCTCTGTACTTGTGGATGTTGTCTTAGCGACAAGAGTGACCTAGCATGACCCGACTAAAGAAGTAGAAGACTTTTTTTTAAAAGAGTTGCATAGCTAAATATGGATACACACATGCTGACATACACACAAACAAACAAAAAGAGGGATAATAAATATGACTTTACCCCAAATATTTTAATGAAAGATCTGTAATTTTTGGGCAGGATGCCAGGTCCAGTTTCTTTAAATGGCTGCTGTATTTACCTAAACTGTCACATGTTCTGGAGGGAGAAAATAAATGCATAAGGAATTAACTTTTTGGATAATATATGCAGAAGAAATAAATACCCATTTTCCCACCAGGTGGCATATTAACTCTTTCCACGCTTTAAGCCGCACACTGCGCCACGGCAGAAGTCCGTTGCACGCTTAAAGCCGCACACTGCGCCATAGAGTTGCTTCCCTTGTAAGAAGTCTTTCTAGTTTTACTTCTACTATTTTACTTATAGTAGAATACTTATAGTACTTATAGTATAATTTTTAACCTTGTTATTCTATTGAGTTGTCCAGTTTTCTTCAATTTAGTATATAATAATATATATATGTTTATTTATTGAGAGTAGTTGGGATCGTAATTAAAAAATTGGTTTTTTTACTTCCTTGAATTAACTGCTTAAAAATTGAGGAAATAAATGGGAGGTGGAAAGAGTTAAAGAACATAACATTAAACAATCATTCTTTTCTGACTCAGCTCCTTCGTGGTGAGATTGAGTTCCTAGTCCTATCGGAGATGAAAGAGAAAATGTAGGTCCTGAGTTGAAGTTGAGAACATAAAAGAACCAGTGACAGTTCAAAATCGAGAAAAACAGGCTGGAAAGCCACTGCCCATGGCAAAATTCATTTGAAAGATTAACAAATAAAATTCCTCCAAAATATTTCCACCATCTTCTAAATTACAACAGAGGTCCTTGCAGGTGTTATGGAGTTTGTGCACTGTCTCTGAGATCTTTCTGTGTAAGAAAGAGATCGGAGCACACAAGGTTACTCAACAAAGTGCAATGATGAAGGTCCTATCAATCAATCAATGAATCTTTTCTGACCAAGGGATGAATGATTTAAGATGTGGTCACAAACCCGTCTGACACATTTACTTCCCAGTGTTTCTCCGGTACCTAATTGAAACTGGGTCTACCTGAGAGCAATGTAGTTGGAAAAACCCCAGTTAATCAGGGATCAAACTGAGATGACCCATTTAGGAAGTAAGTGTGCTACCACTGTGACTCTCAATATATGATAATAATAAGTGAATTGTTTATTTGTTTAATGGAAGCGACAACATTGCACTCTGGGAAGACTTATGGGTGTTTCTTTCAAAAAGGATGAATGGTGTTATGCTGATAATGCCTGTGGATAACTGAATATGAACATTTTTCAAGTATTATCTCAATTGACACTTCCTCCACATTTGATTCTAAATACGTGCAATACTAGCATTGTTGCATCAGTGATCATTATGTCATCATCCAACATCTGATCACTGAGTTGCTTCAGTATATTCCTGTATTCATAGTCAGTGAATCTATTATTGGTGTCTTAAATCTAGTTGGTGTGATCTCTTGTTACTGCAAACTTCTGTTTATTCAGCCAAATAAAACATGAAATCTTTGTCATAGGTAAATGTCAAGAATCTGTTAAAGCTCAATGGTAATGAACTGTGTACACTCAACGAGTTAATTCTCCCCAATAATTGGTTAAACCAATCCAATAGAATCCAGCAAGCTAATAGCGTTACATACCGGCTAACCCCAATCTTGAAACACCCAGCAACTCCAGTAGAGACTAAAAATAAATTATCAATTCAATCTTCATACCAACACTGTGCTACCAGTGCCAAAAATTGGCACTGACAAAAGAACAAGAAGCGAAAATTACCACCTGTGAAATGAGATGCTTGAGGAAAGCGGTAAATAAAACAAGAAGAGACCATATGAAATTAGAAAGACAGTCTGAAAAACACCTGTTGTTAGATTCATTAAAAAACAGAAACTCAAATGGTTTGGCCTTTTGTGGGAATGAACCTGAATACACCAGTTGCAAGAGTGTACAATCTGACAATGAAATCATGAATAGGAAGGGTAGACCATAAAAGGATGGATTGATGGAGTTACAGACATCTTAAAACTTTACAATATCACAGCATATCGAACGACCGAGCGTGCACTATCTCAGAAACTGATCATCAGTTAAACCTGCAATTCTAAAGATTAGACATTGATTGTCCTTTCTGCAATTAGGGATCGCAACAGATTCTTAAAGGATTAAAATAACCTATGTAATTCAAACAGAAACCAGTGCCAAACCTAGTGGCTAGGGTGATCCTGCACCTTTGGAGGTGTATTGAATACAGATATGGGTCTGTGCATCATGGTGAGAAGACAGGCTGGGGTTTCCTGGCTAGCATGCATGGTAGGATCATTGCAGAACAAAGTGGAGCTTACAGAACAACTACTTCCAGTATGAGAATTGGGGCCATTACTGCTGCATTCCAGTGGCTCTCTGAAGGTTCATTACTGGGGCCGTTGTTGTATCTAACTCTCAGTCGATGCGACTGAAGATCCCGAACGGCTGGTTGTGGTATAAGTAAATGTTATCTCTAGAAGTATCCAACCTCCAGATGCTCACATGGATCTACTGTCCTGGGCATGTGGGTGCACATGGCAATGAAAGCGAGTACAGGTTTGTATCCACACAATTGATTGTTCTAAAGCTTAGGATGGATAAGGGGGATGTTCTTCAGTCTCTTGGTGACCGACTGTTGAATGAGGACACTAAAATTGATGCTGATTCAAGCCAGCAATTTAAGGAGTTTGAAATTACAAGTTGTACAATTAGAACTGGATGCCTGAGGAGCAGAGATAGAAGTGTGTTGAACCAGTGAGCCACAGGAAACATCAGTGTACATACCATTCGACATCTTCAGGGGAAGACTGAGCACCTATGGGTCTGCCAAGAGTGCAATGACATTGGTTCAGTCTTCTTCTTCTTCGAACGTTCCATATCAACCACTTGTTAACCACTTTTGTGACTTGTATGTGATCCGAGCCTAAGATCGATTGTACTTTGTGCCAGTTATGCGCCTACAAGTAGGCCAGCACATCCAATTTCTGCAACACTTTTCATTTACTAGGGTAGTTTCCTTAGGTTCCTACCTCAATCACCTCTTACGACATGCCTTGTAGGTTGCAGTGTTTCTATTCTTTGCTCCCCTTGCAAGCCCCAACAACACACCGGTGATCGGTTCAGTAATTAGTAACCAACAAACAATGTGGACTAACAAACAACTATAGCTGAAAGAACGTGGAGCCAAGTAACATGATACTTACAAATCTGTTATTTCCATACATTTACTTAATATCAAACATTCAATATTCCGACACTGTTGGGCAAATGTCCTGCAAATATACACACAAAAAACCAAATGTGATTACTATTAAAGTGAGCTACTACAGACAAAAATATACAGTTCAACAATCTATTGGAAATAACTCATTTTCATACTGTGTGGTACACTGGGGAAAATGATGTTAATTGCTTCATCCCATACTAAATGCTGCAGGGTGCAACAAGATTGTCTATTTAAATAACCCAACTGCCGCACACTGCGTCAAGCATTGTTTCATGTAAAACTAGTGCTACATTTACATCAGCACATTCTGATCCAATTTCTGGTTTCTAGTCAAACACACTCCTCACTCTGCCCCTCAGGCATCCAGTTCTACTTGTACAATGGGTAACTACAAACTCCTTAAATCACTTGATCGATTCAACATCTATTTTAGTGTCTTCATTCAACAAGCAGTCGTGAAGAGACCAAAAACATTCCCTTATCCATCTTCAACTCTCCAACAATCAACGCTGTTCATGCAAGTCTGTCCACTCTCTCATTGATGCAAACACCCGCATGCCCAGGACAGCAGATCCATGTAAGCCTCCGGAAGACATAAATAAAACTAAAATATTAATCTACTTACTGAAGAGCCATATCTGTGATACTCTGACACCCTCTTAAGCTTAGATCCTTGAGAAATCCCCCACATCTTTGTGACATGTACTCAACTACTGGACCCTAGGGAAGAAAAAACAGACTACATCAACAAAAGGTGAAACAAGAACAATCAATAAAATGATACACACAAAAAAACTTTCCAGACATTTATTTATAATTTTAGCAGTTTGGTGTACCTTGGATTCTTGAGTATGCTCAGACAAGTTTGTCTAGCGTCCAGTGTTTTTGTTGTTTGCATTTGTTCTTATCAACCATGTTAATAGCTCTTTATGATCTGTGTGGTTTGCATCGAGAATGTTATTTTATGCAATCGACGTCATGGCATATTGGGCACTCCCATTCGTGCTCTGTCCTCCACTGCAGCAGCCATCCCAAAGTCCATTTGCTAACAGTACCCATGAGAAGTTGATTACTATATCTTCTCTCTCTGCCACGAAGATGACACTGTCTGGCATGTCCAAACTTAATGCCTAATTCTCGAACTCAATCCAGTGTCTGAGACATGTCCATGTCACATAATTGAGAGCGATCGCATTGATGATATCGGCTCTCTCCATACTTCTGCCCGCTTGAGTCAGGGCATTGTTTGCAAGAAAGTCAGCACGCTCGTTACCCTGCACACCAGCATGTCCAGGAGTGTACAGCCAAGTCATTTTCTTGAGATGTGATCTCCAAATGATGTCCACCCATTCCACACGCATACTTCCAGATTCAATCATTTAAAGCATATTCATCGAGTCTGATATGACAATCATACGGGTTACCTGTTGCTCAGCCACCCATGACAGAGCCCTGGAGGCAGCGGTGATCTCCATAATCATGCTCGATGTTGCTGTCTCGAAAGTGCCGCAGTTCTCATGAAGTGTGCGACCGTTTCGTTGTGCTGAATGTGATCTACATGGAGAAGATACCAAAGAACATTTCCCTTATCCATCTGCAACTCTCTGACAATCAACGCTGTTGATGCAAGTCTGTCCACTCTCACATTGATGCAAACACCTGCATGCCCAGATGCAAGGAGTTGTGTCGAGAATGTGAGTACGTTGTGCCCCAGTTATGCTCCTATGACATAATGGACAAGTACATCCAAATTTCAACCAAAGTGTGCACAGATCTTCCAACAGTATACAGATTTATATAGAAGGGTAACTGTAAGATTATACAAACAGAAAACCCTTACCGTATCAGTAGTTATACTGTAGCATGATCTCAGATCTGATTGATCATAGGGAGACCATCAGAGCTGACTTATGTCATCCAATGTTTTTATAAAGACCAAAATTACACTAATACTAACTTCAACATAAGAAACCAGAGTTACACTAATACTAACTCCATCATAAGAAACCAGAGTTACACTAATACTAACTCCAACATAAGAAACCAGAGTTACACTAATACTAACTTCAACATATGAAACCAGAGTTACACTAATACTAACTCCATCATAAGAAACCAGAGTTACACTAATACTAACTCCAACATAAGAAACCAGAGTTACACTAATACTAACTCCAACATAAGAAACCAGAGTTACACTAATACTAACTCCAACATATGAAACCCGAGTTACACTAATACTAACTTCAACATAAGAAACCAGAGTTACACTAATACTAACTCCAACATAAGAAACCTGAGTTACACTAATACTAACTCCAACATAAGAAACCTGAGTTACACTAATACTAACTCCAACATAAGAAACAAGATTAAGTAAGGGGTAATATCATGTTCTTACACATACCTCAATGTCCGTTTGGAAATCAAAGAGGTCTATCTTCTGCCAGTTGCTTCCATCGAGAGCTAGTACATTCCAGAACTGAAAGTTTCAAAAACAAGTTGTTAAGCTTCATACATACACTGAATATGTATTATATTACTAACTTCAGTATAAGTTTTAACTGTTGAAATTGCTAATCAGATAAGATAAGGAGTCATCTCTTAAACAAGGTTGTATGGGAACAGATTTCAAACATTTTCTCCAGTCTTTATATCACCTCAGACAAGATACCAATATTATATTTTTGGTGAGCTTTACTGTAAACTTTTGTTTTTGTACCAGGTCATGTGGACATGCAAAGTAACAAGCAAACAGATCACATGGCTGATACAGATGTAGTGAGGAGAGGACAAGCAATAGATAGCGCAAACATAATAAATGATATGAGAGAAGTATGTCAAATACATTATTGAAAAATATGTGTAGAAATCCAAATCACTAACCAGAACAAAGAAGATGGGAGTGAAACCGTGATGTTACCCTGAAAGAATATTTTGGTGAGAGTACAAAACATTTGATTAATCAACATAGAACAGATATGATATAATCAGTCACAATACAATGATGAAGTCGTTGGGGAAGAGATAAGAGCACTTATGAATCTGTACAGTGCTGTAACAATACTTACTCCTCTCCGCTCCTCACAGAGCATAGGGCCTCAACAGTTGTTTGCCACTTTTCCCGGTCTCTGGCTGTTTTCTTTATGGTCTCCCAGGATATTTGAGCACCCTTCAGTTCCTCAAGAAGACTTCACATACAAGTCTGTTTAGGATGTCCCCTTATTCATTTTCCTTGCAGGTTCCACTCAAGTGCTTGTCTAGTAACACTCGACTGTGTCTTCCGTAGGGTAGGCTGATCCATCGCCATTTTCTCCTGTTAACTCTTGAGTGGACCAGGGCAAATTGGTTTTAGAGTAAAAACGCCCTTTAGTGTAGCGTTTGGTCGACAAGGAGTTAACCTAGGTCATCATGAGTTCAGGTTCTGTTCTTATTGACAGGTCTGTGTTTGCAGCTCTGTCATACCATCTCAGTTTGAGAGTCCGCAGAATGACATCTGTTGACAAATGTCTGCATCCTATTTGAATTTAACTTGGTGACTCATCATGTTTCTATGCTGCACTTTGTTTTGAGTGGCTCTCTTTAGGTGAGGTGATTAAATCTCTAAACAATGATGTCCTGGGTATGTATGTGCAATGAAGTTGTTTATTTATTCATTTAGTTAATCTAATCCTGCATTTGGTCTACAAATATTTTCTGTACCAAATGAGGAATGTACATGTGTCAAAAACTCTGCCCTAAGGATTTCAACATAGACATAATTACCTTTGACACTTGAGCACACCTGCATAATGACACTACATCAAGGTATGAGAAGATGCTGTAAGAATATACATGTGAGCATTATTATTGAATACAGATCACTAATCAACAGGTAATCCAGAAAGTATTAGTAAGCAGTTTACTGTGCAAATAAGGAAAACAGCTCACAACCATCAGTAGCTTCCAAGAAATTTAATAAAAGCATCAAGACAATGACAACAAGAGATGAGAGTTTCAATTCAGCCCCAATTATACATAGCTAGAACAGAAGACAAGTATTTAGTGACAAACAACAAAAACATCAAATGAAAATAACTAGATTATTGGCCTGTATTTGTTCTAACTGTACACTGGCTGTTTCTAGATTATAGGCTCTTGCATAGATTAATTAGGTGGTCATTAACTCCATAGAATAACAATAAATTCCACAATTTGTTTCTATCTACGCAATCAAAAACTTTTTCTTGGTCCATGAACACAACAGTAACATTATTAAAGGCATCCATATCATGAACCTTCAAAGAAAATGCTGAAACTGGAAGGAAGCATGCTGCCCTAAATGAGAAAAATAACATTTTCACTGTCAGCTTTGATATTGTGTGTCCCACTTGTCATAACAGTTTTTCATGTTAGAATAGAACAGTACTATCCCCTTGTAACATACTTTAGAGTTGTTACAAAGCATTAATGATGCTGTTAGATGTTGTCTATAGAAGTTTCCAACCTTCAGAGACTCACGAGAATCTACTGTCCTGGTCATGTGGGTGTTTGAAGCAATTAGAGAGCAGACACCCTTGCATCAAAAGCATCAATTGTTAGGGAGTTTAAGATGGATAAGGGGATGTTCTTTGGTCTCTTGGTGACCTACTGTTGAATGAAGACACTAACATTGACTTAATCTAGCCATTTATAGAGTTTGGAATTACAAGCTGTACAAGTAGAGATGGATGCTTGAGGGGCAGATAGAGAGGTATGTTTAACCAGCAAGCCACAGGAACCATCACTATGCATACCCTATAACAGCAGTTGGGGGAGACCTACAGGTCTACCCAGAGTACTGTGACGTGAGTATAGTAACCAATAACGATGCTGTTGTCATCACTGATTGTATTGTATGACTATTATTAGTAAGTAATGCATACTCAACAGATATCAAATGTATATGCACATGCACACTTACCGTAGTAATAACTCCTTAGGAAGTTTTTTATTGATCAATGCATCATCATCATATGCTGACTGGGAAATCTGTATGTGAATCAGATTTGCTAAAAATAGAACTATATGATTTCTATATGTATATTACAAGAACTAATATATAAGATAAATGGATATATTTATTTATGCAAGTTGTATCATTAAGGACAATGAATTGAGAGAGGTCAATTTAAAAAAGGAACCTTCTAACAAACATCCAAAATACATAAACACAAAGTACTATAGTTTTACAAAGTACAAAAAACGATATGCAGCAACTACTTGACCAAAAGACCTTTATCATGCAAAGGATACAAAAGAAGTGAAGAAATACAGACTTCCTATATGGCTGACATAACATGTACGGTCAGACAAAAATTCCTAACAGTTCTAAAATGAAAATCTATTACTACTGCAGTCTTCCCTTATATATTGATAACAGACATCCAGAGAAAGTAAGTAAAAAAAAGTAAAGGAACCCTTTCATACCTTGTGGTATATAGGTCAGTACAGTGTTAGGCTTGTATTTTTCATTGATCGTCGGCACACGATGGGTGATGTGGTCAGCATCACGCCGCCGCCTTTACTTTCCCAAAACATGTCTGGTACCCAGTTGAGGCTTGGTCGACCTGAGAGCCGTTGCGGTCGGGAAAATTCCACGCGCATTGCGGGAGCTGAACCCAGACCACCAGCCTTGAGAAGCGAGTTCACTAACAACTACGCTACAGCGGCTCTCGATCCAGAGAAAGTAGTCAGGTTTATTGTTTGCATATGTTGTGAAGATATAGATTAGAACACATTGCAAGAATGGGTAAAATTTATGGGATCAGAGATAGACAATAGACAGGTGAGATGCTGAAAAGTTTCACATCATAGTATGGATGAGCATTAAGACAAAGTATAATTGCCAGTGTTGGGAACAGAGAGTAGTTAATATCCATGGTCATCAACATTCACAGCAATAGATGATGGCACCATTGTCTCTTGATAGATGCTGTACCATAAAGTGGTGGCTGTTGATGTTAGCCAAAACAGTAAACAAAGTCCCAGAGAGCCAATGGAGGGCAGCAGTAGCAGCCTTAACCTCCATCCTCATACTAGAAGTAGTTGTCATGTGTGCTTCATTTAGCTCTGCAACAAAACTACCATGTGTGCTAGCCAAGAAACACCAGCCTGACTTCTCATGATGATGCAAAATGACACTTGTAAAAAGACCAATGAAAACTTATTTTTAGTCAATTAATTACAAATGTTCATTCAAAACTGTTACCTAATTAGTGCCAATTGTCCAATCAAATATGTTTTCTAGTTTACTAGTCACATACACTTCACAGTGTATTTATACTTATAGTTATATGTGACTAGTAAACTAGCAGTTTTGATAGACAGCACAGACAGTCAAACACATCCTGCAAGATTCTCACCTGATGAATCAACAGCAGAAATAATAATGGCCAACAGAGACAGACATCCACACAAAGCTGTTTGGAAGCCTTGATGAACTAACTAACACAACAACATATATCCGGAGAACCAGACTCATTGTGTAGACATTGAGCATCACTGAACGAGAAGAAGACATACATTTGTCCAATCAAAATTGTTTATTATTTGACTAGTCCTTACTCTTGTCAAACCAAAATTATTTATTATCTAACTAGTCACTTACACTTGTCCAATCAAAACTGTTTGTTACGTGACTAGTCACACTTAACCAATCAAAACTATTTGTGATGTGACTAGTCATACTTGACCAATCAAAACTGTTTGCTATGTGACTAATCACACTTAACCAATCCAAACTATTTGTTATGTGACTAATCACTGACACTTGTCCAATCAAAATTGTTTGTTAGTTTAGTGGTTTATACTTTCAAAAACAATCAATTATTTATTAGCTAACTAGTCACTTACACTAGTCCAATCAAAACTGTTTGGTGGAGCTCCATTCTTGGAATTGCCCCGTCTTTTCCTGGCTTTATCCTGAAATAGATCAATAATTATTACATAAATACAACATACTATTATTTCTCAGACAGAACTGAAAAGTTGGTTAGAATAAATGCCTCTGTAATCATGGCTCCCATATGTACTCAGTCCCTTTCAGCTAGTTATAAGTGTCATGCATAAGAGTACACAAACAGTAACTGCAATAATGATTTCAAATTGTCCTGCAAGTCTGGAAACAATTTTAAACTGAATAGACTAGGAATTGACCATATCAAAAATGTCATCCTCATACATTTGTGACTGAATCCTGTGCACTACCACTGTACTTGTTGACTGTGTCAGAAAAAAGTCAATGGAAGATAAATGAAGACGTGTGATAGGAAAAAATAATTTAATTATTCAAGAATTAGAAATCAAAAAATTATCATAGCAACAAATATGGATTCCATAAATTGAAGGAAAGGGCAAGGAAATCTTAATACATTTCCAATTAAATCATAGGAGGTGATTATGGACAGTAGTGTATGAGGCTAGAAGCTCTAGCAAGCAAATCAAATTGTTACAGAAACTAGCACTGTAAGAGGTAATTAAGGAGGGTTGCATGTGGTGTAAGAAATCTTATCATGTCAAGTAAATTGTAACTTGTTACAGAAGTAATCACCATAAGAGACAACATAAAACAGTTAAATAGCTGTGCACAGAGCTAACCTTCTCATTTCAAACAAATGGTTATAGAATAAGAAGCTAATCCTTGAGTCTATGAGAACTCAATTACTCTGTTACAGATATACTCTGCTGGTGGCTCAACTTTAACAAGGGAGCAACAATAATCGAGATTAGACATACCCACTCATATCAGCTGGAGAAGACTGAGCACCTATTGGTCTGATAGAAGTGCTATGTTATGGCGCATGTTTAACAAAACAATAACTCAATATCTAGGCCATTCTGTAACCATGACAACCTAAAAAAAACTATATTTGGAATATTGTCTCCACATGTGCTATTGCCTGCTGGCGTTGACGACCATGAGCACATACAACTTCCTTTCCCTACTGGTGTTGTTATTGTTAACCAGTCTGAGACATGGTGTCCACTTCTCCGCATATGCAATCAATGCAGCAATGATATGATAAGTTTAAAAAATCGATACAATTATATTTATCGTCAAATTGCTTTTTGTGTGGCTGCAAATCAGTAACTGAACTCCATCGGAATGGAGTTCATCTACTTTACAAACTGTTTTAACACTTCATTGTTGTTTTTTCCAATACTTTTATAATGCATAGACAACAAAATACACTGGACCAGAGCATTAGTGATAAACATAATTGTATATCATTTATTTTATTTATAGTATTCACATGTGATATTGTTTCAATAATCGAGATTTTCACAATCACACGTCTAAAAATGCATAAAACAACGTTATTAGATGTCCAACATCAAAGCTGACTCTTACCTCTGTTTTACTTTTAGAATTATGGTTATAATGATTATTGTGGTTATGATTATTCATGTCGCTGCGCCATGAAAACTATATATACCTTCTTAATTAAGAATCACTCAGACTTTGTGTCCAAGCAGACGAGAAAAAATAATGGTGCACTGCCTTCGTGCATTTGATACACCTATGCTCATTGGCTGAAACCATATGACCCACTTTTCGGTTTATTAATTTTAGCAGGCATAAAAAATGTAAAAATAAGTTTAAATATGTAAAATTCGTGGAAAATTGTTATAAGAATCTGATAAATATATTTGTCGCGCTTTTAAGTGTGATATATTAAGATAAAGTGGGTTCAGAGTCACTACAGGTGATTGATCCGGAACTAAAAGTTGTACACCAATTAGGATCGTTGTTACTGAAGCACTATCTCAGCTGGTAGATATCATTTCAATGTTCATATACATGGTTCTCAAAATTGCTTATTAGGGGTTCATGACACCAACAACAATTTATAAGTTTAATGTGCGTTTCTTCTCAAATTATTTGCTTAGATATGTAAGATTATGTTTACACCTGTCCTGGTATATGAAATGCATGTACAACATATTTCGCAAGAATGGGTAGTCATGTTCATCTATATTTCTATAAGTTTCAAGGTTTGCTTCTTGTTATTGCTCAAGCTTGATCACAATTACAGATAGACAAATTAAGCATAGGCAAATGTATTGTTGAATGATCCGATTACATTTTCTCATGGTAAAATGTCTATATTTCGCATGTAAATTAATTAATATTAATAATTCCTCTCGTACCGTTATACGTTACATAGGGCCTGCAAGTAATTTCTCCATACCGCTCTATCCTGGGCAACTCTCTCAATCTCCTCCATGGAACTGAGACCAATATTTCTTGCCTCTCTCAGCAAAGTTCGTTTCAGGGTCTCCTTAGGTCGTCCTCTCTTTAGCATAATTAACTGTGTTGTATCTGAGATGCTTCACATGATCCGAAAGGGCAGGTTTCTGTATGAATGGACGTCGTCTATACAAGTTTCTAATCTCCAGAGGCTTACGTGGATCTACTATCCTGGGCATGCGGGTGTTTGCGACAATGAGAGCGCGAACAGACTTGCATAAACTGTTGGGGAGCTGAAGATGGATAAGGGTGATGTTCTTTGGTCTCTTCGCGACTACCTGTTGGATGAGGACACTAAAATAGACGTTGAATCGATCCAGCGATTTAAGCAGTTTGGAGTCAGGGCCGTGCGGTATATTTTTCAGTATGATGCAAGTCTTCGAAATGCCACCCCTTAATTATTTTTTTTTAGATAACCTTCAATTGGGATTTAAATTTTGCTGCTTAGGCCGCCCCCTCCACCCTTACGGTACCGCCTGATGCAGCCACCTATCTGTATCATAGCACGGCACGGTCCTGTTTGGAATTACCCGTTGTACAAATAGAACTGGATACCTAAGGGGAAGAGTGAGGAATGTGTTTAATTAGCGAGCCACGGGAACCATCAGTATGCATACTCTTCGATATCTGTAGGGGAGACTGAGCACCTATGGGTCTTCCTGGGGTGCAATGGCGTCAGTTAATAATCAATAAGAATTAACCTGTTTTCCTACAGGACATACCAGTAGTTAGCGCGCAATATTAGTCTATTTTCGAAGACTGCATCAGTGGGCATGCAATGCATGCTGATGTTTTCACTATATCACTGAGTGTGTATTTATCTTATATATTCTAGCTGCTTGTCATTTCTTGCAAAGTTTGTTTCAAGTTTCATCAAATGTAATGATCTCTTCTTTACAAAATTGATGTATCATATTTCAACTTCGCTGATGACCTTGCCTTACTCCCGCACAAACTACTAGACATGCAGGAAAATGTAGAAGCTTTGGCAGAAACGGCGCAATGGATCGGTCTTAAAATCGGACAAGACAAAAGTTTTACGAAGCAGCAACGTACAGGAAAACCTGGTATTGATTGATGGAAGGGCTATAGAAGATGTTGGTGAATTTGTCTACATTGGAAATGAGATCAGATTGAAAATAAAATAAGGAAGTACAAATGAGGCCATTAACTCCAGGATTAGGAAAACCCGCCAAGATTTTGCTATTCTGCACACATTGTGGAAACCTATTGTTGACTCCTCTAAAACAAAGCTCAGTATATTCAGCTCAAATGTGAAATATGTCTTGTTGTATTAGTCGGAAGAACGATGGACTATACTGTGAAGTCAAAGAGAAAATGGTCAGAGACCGGGAAAAGTGAAGAACAATGATTGTGGCAAATGCATAAACGGCATATTTCGAGATGGTATTCGTAAGTGACAAGTTTATGTCATAGCAAGGTGATGCCAGTAGAAAATCTACCGAGAAAAAGCTTGTAAATCTAACTGCCCCACAGTAAGGATTTTCCTTTTTTTTATACCAAGCAATTTCATGTTACCTTTTGATATTAAAGTGATATGATTCTCTTCTGTGTTTATTGATAAACTTGGAAAATAAATAGATTACATTTTGAAACATATCTTATGCATGCAAGAAGGTTTAAATCAGACATCTCGTCTTGGTTACTTCACTGACTTATTTGCTTGGGTTTTTTTTGTACATTATTTCCTATAAAAGTAAATTTACACTTGTAATATTCGTAGCGCTGTGTACATGTAATATTCGTAGCGCTGTGTACATGTAATACTCGTTCGTAGCGCTGTTTACATGTAATATTCGTAGCGCTGTGTACATGTAATATTCGTAGCGCTGTGTACATGTAATATTCGTAGCGCTGTGTACATGTAATATTCGTAGCGCTGTTTACATGTAATGTTTCATTCTATATTATGCCTTTCTTCTTCTCTTCTTCTTCTTCGAACGCTCCATATCGATTACTTGTTTACCACTCTTTGTTTTTTGTATGTGATCCGAGCCTAAGAATAAGTGTACGTTGTGCCAGTTATGCGCCTACAAGTAGGCTAGCACATCCGATTTCTAAGACGCTTTTTATTTACTGGTGTAGCTTCCCTAGGCATCCACCCCAGTCGCCTCTTACGACATGCATTGTAGGTCGCAGTGTTACTATTCTTTGCTCCTTCTGAGTCCCAGCAACACATGGGCGATTTTGTCTTTCAAACTAACGTACATAACATTTCAAGTAGAACAAAACTAACGTACATAACATTTCAAGTAGAACAAAACTAACGTACATAACATTTCAAGTAGAACAAAACTAACGTACATAACATTTCAAGTAGAACAAAACTAACGTGCATAACATTTCAAGTAGAACAAAACTAACGTACATAACATTTCAAGTAGAACAAAACTAACGTACATAACATTTCAAGTAGAACAAAACTAACGTACATAACATTTCAAGTAGAACAAAACTAACGTACATAACATTTCAAGTAGAACAAAACTAACGTACATAACAGTTCAAGTAGATCAAAACTAACGTACATAACATTTCAAGTAGAACAAAACTAACGTACATAACATTTCAAGTAGAACAAAACTAACGTACATAACATTTCAAGTAGAACAAAACTAACGTACATAACATTTCAAGTAGAACAAAACTAACGTACATAACATTTCAAGTAGAACAAAACTAACGTACATAACAGACCAAGTAGAACAAAACTAACGTACATAACAGTTCAAGTAGAACAAAACTAACGTACATAACAGTCCAACTAGAACAAAACTAATGTACATAACATTTCAAGTAGAACAAAACTAACGTACATAACAGTCCAAGTAGAACAAAATTAACGTACATAACAGTTCAAGTAGATCAAAACTAATGTACATAACATTTCATGTAGAACAAAACTAACGCACATAACAGTTCAATAGAACAAAACAACGTACATAACAGTCCAAGTAGATCAAAACTAACGTACATAACAGTCCAAGTAGATCAAAACTAACGTACATAACAGTTCAAGTAGAACAAAACTAACGTACTAACAGTCCAAGTAGATCAAAACTAACGTACATAACAGTTCAAGTAGATCAAAACTAACGTACATAACAGTTCAAGTAGATTAAAACTAACGTACATAACAGTTCAAGTAGAACAAAACTAACGTACATAACAGTCCAAGTAGATCAAAACTAACGTACATAACAGTTCAAGTAGATCAAAACTAACGTACATAACAGTTCAAGTAGATCAAAACTAACGTACATAACAGTTCAAGTAGATCAAAACTAACGTACATAACAGTTCAAGTAGATCAAAACTAACGTACATAACAGTTCAAGTAGAACAAAACTAACGTACTAACAGTCAAGTAGATCAAAACTAACGTACATAACAGTTCAAGTAGATCAAAACTAACGTACATAACAGTTCAAGTAGAACAAACTAAGACTAATAGTTCGTAGATCATAACTAACGTTCAAGTAGATCAAAACTAACGTCATAACGTCCAGTAGAACAAAACTAACGTACATACAGTTCCAAGTAGATCAAAACTAACGTACATAACAGTTCAAGTAGATCAAAACTAACGTACATAAAGTTCAAGTTAGATCAAAACTAACGTACATAACAGTTCAAGTAGAACAAAACTAACGTACATAACAGTTCAATTAGATCAAAACTAACGTACATAACAGTCCAAGTAGATCAAAACTAACGTACATAACAGTTCAAGTAGATCAAAACTAACGTACATAATAGTTCAAGTAGATCAAATCTAATGTAAATAACAGTCCAAGTAGATCAAAACTAACGTACATAACAGTTCAAGTAGAACAAAACTAACGTACATAATAGTTCAAGTAGATCAAATCTAATGTACATAACAGTTCAAGTAGATCAAACTAACGTACATAACAGTCCAAGTAGATCAAAACTAGCTTACATAACAGTCCAAGTAGATCAAACTAGCTTCTACCCCCAAGACGGACATCTTTGTATTTATAAATACCACCCCCTTTTCTTTATGTTGCTATCGTGTCCAGCCCCCACCCCTACCCACCCCGGGGTTCTGACATGTCAGTTTCCTAGTAAGAGTATCGTAGCAGTGAGGTCAAAATATTAAAAAATTATCTGGATTAAATTAAGTTATGGAGTAAAGTTATGTAGTAGTTGAGACACATGACTGTACATCACCCTTTGATTTCCAAGATTGTCTGACTGGACTCATGGCCCTGTTGTCGGCAGGTAATTAATTCGACGTAGTTAATTAGTAGAGAGATAGTTTGATTGCAACAAGATATGGTAAATGTATAACGTAATCTAGAACTGGCCAGATTGTATACCATTAGGTAATTGTCTATTTTTAGAGTTTCTCAACATCACTGGATGCCTGAGGGTATAGTGAGAGTGTGTTTAACCAGCAAGCCACGGAAACCATCAGTATACATACCCTTCAGCATCAGTTGGGGAGACTGATCACCGATGGATCTGTCAGGAGTGCAATGACGTCGGTTCAGTAACCAATAACTAACATCGCCATTAGTTATCACCCTTCAACATCAGTTGGGGAGACTGAACACCGATGGATCTGTCAGGAGTGCAATGACGTCGGTTCAGTAACCAATAACTAACATCGCCATTAGTCATCACCCTTCAACATCAGTTGGGGAGACTGAACACCGATGGATCTGTCAGGAGTGCAATGACGTCGGTTCAGTAACCAATAACTAACATCGCCATTAGTCATCACCCTTCAACATCAGTTGGGGAGACTGAACACCGATGGATCTGTCAGGAGTGCAATGACGTCGGTTCAGTAACCAATAACTAACATCGCCATTAGTCATCACCCTTCAACACCAGTTGGGGCGACTGAACACCGATGGATCTGTCAGAGTGCAATGACGTCGGTTCAGTAACCAATAACTAACATCGCCATTAGTCATCACCCTTCAACATCAGTTGGGGAGACTGAACACCGATGGATCTGTCAGGAGTGCAATGACGTCGGTTCAGTAACCAATAACTAACATCGCCATTAGTCATCACCCTTCAACATCAGTTGGGGAGACTGAACACCGATGGATCTGTCAGGAGTGCAATGACGTCGGTTCAGTAACCAATAACTAACATCGCCATTAGTCATCACCCTTCAACATCAGTTGGGGAGACTGAACACCGATGGATCTGTCAGGAGTGCAATGACGTCGGTTCAGTAACCAATAACTAACATCGCCATTAGTCATCACCCTTCAACATCAGTTGGGGAGACTGAACACCGATGGATCTGTCAGGAGTGCAATGACGTCGGTTCAGTAACCAATAACTAACATCGCCATTAGTTATCACCCTTCAACATCAGTTGGGGAGACTGAACACCGATGGATCTGTCAGGAGTGCAATGACGTCGGTTCAGTAACCAATAACTAACATCGCCATTAGTTATCGTTTCCGCATCGTATGTTGGCTGCGAATGAACTGCAACATGCCCTGTCTCTTGTCTTTGTGTTGCCCTGTCTCTTGTCTTTGTGTTGCCCTGTCTCTTGTCTTTGTGTTGCCCTGTCTCTTGTCTTTGTGTTGCCCTGTCTCTTGTCTTTGTGTTGCCCTGTCTCTTGTCTTTGTGTTGCCCTGTCTCTTGTCTTTGTGTTGCCCTGTCTCTTGTCTTTGTGTTGCCCTGTCTCTTGTCTTTGTGTTGCACATGTCCTGTCTCTTGTCTTTGTGTTGCCCTGTCTCTTGTCTTTGTGTTGCCCTGTCTCTTGTCTTTGTGTTGCACATGCCCTGTCTCTTGTATTTGTGTTGCACATGCCCTGTCTCTTGTCTTTGTGTTGCCCTGTCTCTTGTCTTTGTGTTGCCCTGTCTCTTGTCTTTGTGTTGCACATGCCCTGTCTCTTGTCTTTGTGTTGCACATGCCCTGTCTCTTGTCTTTGTGTTGCACATGCCCTGTCTCTTGTCTTTGTGTTGCACATGCCCTGTCTCTTGTCTTTGTGTTGCACATGCCCTGTCTCTTGTCTTTGTGTTGCACATGCCCTGTCTCTTGTCTTTGTGTTGCACATGCCCTGTCTCATGTCTTTGTGATGCACATGCCCTGTCTCTTGTCTTTGTGTTGCCCTGTCTCTTGTCTTTGTGATGCCCTGTCTCTTGTCTTTGTGTTGCACATGCCCTGTCTCTTGTCTTTGTGTTGCCCTGTCTCTTGTCTTTGTGATGCCCTGTCTCTTGTCTTTGTGTTGCACATGCCCTGTCTCTTGTCTTTGTGTTGCACATGCCCTGTCTCTTGTCTTTGTGTTACACATGCCCTGTCTCTTGTCTTTGTGTTGCACATGCCCTGTCTCTTGTCTTTGTGATGCACATGCCCTGTCTCTTGTCTTTGTGATGCACATGCCCTGTCTCTTGTCTTTGTGTTGCCCTGTCTCTTGTCTTTGTGATGCCCTGTCTCTTGTCTTTGTGTTGCACATGCCCTGTCTCTTGTCTTTGTGTTGCACATGCCCTGTCTCTTGTCTGTGTGTTGCACATGCCCTGTCTCTTGTCTTTGTGTTGCACATGCCCTGTCTTTTGTCTTTGTGTTGCACATTATCTGTCTCTTGTCTTTGTGTTGCACATGCCCTGTCTCTTGTCTTTGTGTTGCACATGCCCTGTCTCTTGTCTTTGTGTTGCACATGCCCTGTCTCTTGTCTTTGTGTTGCACATGCCCTGTCTCTTGTCTTTGTGTTGCACATGCCCTGTCTCTTGTCTTTGTGTTGCACTCTGTGAATTGTATATCTCTTGATGTACGCGATATTCGCCAATGCGCTGTGACTCCTGTGGCCACTCATTTCAATGATACTGGCCATTCAGGAGCTGACGATGCCCAGGTCACAGCCATCCGATCATGTTCCTCCGATGATCGCAGTCGATTCGCCCTGGAGAACCGTTTTATTTCATCCTATGGCACCTTGCGACCTCTTGGACTCAACGTATTACATTCCTATGCTTCTTAGTACTGTCTTATCTCGTGCCTTGTAATCTATATGTGTGTTTGCTCCTTATATGTGTTATTTATCCACTATATTGTTTATTGTTTCTCTTCTTTTCCACTTCCGGTTTTGTGTGGCACTCATTTCGTTGTTCGTTTTTATTCCCAGATTTTCATTAGATAGGTTTATGTTTCCACATGTAATCGTCCATTTGTAGTGTTCCTCGAAATTCGTCATTCTTGTTGTATTGTTTGCTTGATAAAGGCCTTTTGGTCGAAACGTTGCTGTTTATCGTCACTGTTTCTGTATTTTGTAAAACTATAGTACTTTGTTTTTACGTGTTTAGCTATTGATGTTCTCCTCCCACTTGTCTCTCAGTCTTCCTCTCAAATCTTTCTCGTCGTCCTTCAAATATTTCCTTTATATAAAGGTTTTGATCAGTGTGTCATATCTCTTTATATAAGGTTTTGATCAGTGTATCATATCTCTTTATATAAGATTTTGATCAGTGTGTCATATCTCTTTATATAAGGTTTTGATAAGTGTGTCATATCTCTTTATATAAGGTTTTGATAAGTGTATCATATCTCTTTATATAAGGTTTTGATCAGTGTATCATATCTCTTTATATAAGATTTTGATCAGTGTGTCATATCTCTTTATATAAGGTTTTGATAAGTGTGTCATATCTCTTTATATAAGGTTTTGATAAGTGTATCATATCTCTTTATATAAGGTTTTGATCAGTGTGTCATATCTCTTTATATAAGGTTTTGATCAGTGTATCATATCTCTTTATATAAGATTTTGATCAGTGTGTCATATCTCTTTATATAAGGTTTTGATAAGTGTGTCATATCTCTTTATATAAGGTTTTGATAAGTGTATCATATCTCTTTATATAAGGTTTTGATCAGTGTATCATATCTCTTTATATAAGATTTTGATCAGTGTGTCATATCTCTTTATATAAGGTTTTGATAAGTGTGTCATATCTCTTTATATAAGGTTTTGATAAGTGTATCATATCTCTTTATATAAGGTTTTGATCAGTGTGTCATATCTCTTTATATAAGGTTTTGATCAGTGTGTCATATCTCTTTATATAAGGTTTTGATCAGTGTGTCATATCTCTTTATATAAGGTTTTGATAAGTGTGTCATATCTCTTTATATAAGGTTTTGATCAGTGTGTCATATCTCTTTATATAAGGTTTTGATCAGTGTGTCATATCTCTTTATATAAGGTTTTGATCAGTGTGTCATATCTCTTTATATAAGGTTTTGATCAGTGTATCATATTTCTTTATATAAGGTTTTGATAAGTGTATCATATCTCTTTATATAAGGTTTTGATCAGTGTGTCATATCTCTTTATATAAGGTTTTGATCAGTGTGTCATATCTCTTTATATAAGGTTTTGATCAGTGTGTCATATCTCTTTATATAAGGTTTTGATAAGTGTATCATATCTCTTTATATAAGGTTTTGATCAGTGTGTCATATCTCTTTATATAAGGTTTTGATCAGTGTGTCATATCTCTTTATATAAGGTTTTGATCAGTGTGTCATATCTCTTTATATAAGGTTTTGATCAGTGTATCATATTTCTTTATATAAGGTTTTGATAAGTGTATCATATCTCTTTATATAAGGTTTTGATAAGTGTGTCATATCTCTTTATATAAGGTTTTGATCAGTGTATCATATTTCTTTATATAAGGTTTTGATAAGTGTGTCATATCTCTTTATATAAGGTTTTGATAAGTGTATCATATCTCTTTATATAAGGTTTTGATAAGTGTATCATATCTCTTTATATAAGGTTTTGATAAGTGTATCATATCTCTTTATATAAGGTTTTGATCAGTGTGTCATATCTCTTTATGTGTCCGAGTTATGTTAATCAGAATTTCTAGAGGTGTGGAAAACAAGTAATAGCTTGTTGGTTCTGTTTTGACATTTTGTTTTATTTGAAGAAACAACATAATCTTTTATTGCTGAGACGTCCCACCAGCTTGTACAGACAGCTAGGCAAGTATCACTGTCAATTGTGCTTTTTTGGTTTCCTCTTCTTCTTTATGATCATCATAGAGGCCGTTTCTATATATATGATACACGTTCTCTACCCCCGATATTGCTCAACGGCTACTTTCTCAATAAGTTGTTATTTTCTCATGGTACAAGGCGAGTCGTCATTTCTTGTGACATGTCATCTGTGCATCTTGGTAATTATTGCAAAGGAAAGTATTTTTGGTAAGTAAAGCATTTCTGTAATGCCATGTTTATAAAGTCTATTTGTTCTATTGTTAGATTTGTCGATGCTATTTATATATTAGTTGATCTTAATGTATTCCACAATTGGTCGCTTTATCTTATCTTATCTTATCTTAACCACATTTGCCGTGAAGCGTCGTGGGGAGAGTTAGTTTCCTATCTTGTGCCAGGTGTGTTGCGCTTGACGTTGTCAGTCCATGCTTTCGCAGGACTCTGAGATGTTATCTATCCATCTTGTTCTTGGCCTGCCTCGTGCTCTGCGCCCTGAGTGTCGATTATTATAGGCACGTGATGGTAGTAAATGTGGTTCCATTCTCATTAAATGGCCGAACCACTTGAATCTTTGCTTCTCGATGTACTGTATGCATGGTATAGTGCCAACGATGCTTCTGATATTCTCGTTTCTCACTCTATCTCGCCTTGTAACGTTGACAGCTTTTCGTAGACATCTCATTTCACATGTTGTAATCTTTCTTTCTTGTGTCTTAGTCAGGGGCCATGTTTGGCACTGATAGCAGAGAGTTGGAATAAATATGCAGTTTATCAGTTGTCGTTTGACTGCCATGTTAATGCTTGGATGTTTTAATAGTGGTGACAGTTGGTATGTCACTGCATTTGCCTTCTGGCATCTAGTCTCGATTTCTCTGTCCATCTTTCCATCTGCTGTGAATATACTCCCGAGATATTTGAATTCTGGAGTCTGTTGTATTTTGACATTATTCACGTGTATATTTAGTTGACCTGTTGACCTGCTTATTGTCATGACTTCTGTTTTGGAGGTGTTAATTTTCATGTCATATTTTTCGCATGTGGCTTGCAGGGCATTTATGTGTTGTTGAAGTTTGTTTTCGTTGTTGTAAATTATACTCTGATCATCTGCAAAGAGTAGTTCGTTTATTAAATTGTAGTTGTTATCGAGGTTGTTATCTGTCTTGGTTTCTTGCGTTATCCTGTCTATGTAAATATTGAAAAGTATAGGCGAAAGCACACATCCCTGCCTTACTCCTGATGATAATTCAAATTCGTCTGTCAGGCCGTCGCTTGTTCGTACTACGCTTGAGCATTTTGGTATAGCGCTCTAATATTGTCTAATAGTTGGCCCTGAATTCCATATTCACTTAGTATGGTCCATAGTTTGTTTCTGTTTATTCTATCAAAGGCTTTTTCTTGGTCTATGAATGCTAAGTTGAGCTGTTTGTCATATTCTATGGTGTTTTCGCTGAGTTGCCTTAGTGTGAACAGGGCATCAGTGCAACTCTTTCCCTTTCTGAACCCAAATTGAGCGATGTTCAGCTGTGGTTCTATTATAGGTTTGATTCTAGATTCCAAAATTTTAGCATATAATTTCCCAACATGACTTAATAATGATATGCCTCTGTATGTATTGCATTCTCTTTTGTTGCCCTTTTTTTCCATATTGGTATTATGATGGTTTTCTGCCAATCTTTGGGGACTTCTCTTTCTGTCCAGGCTGACTTGAAGATTCTATGAATCCATTGTATTCCTGTTTCTCCGCATGCCTTGATTGCTTCATTGGTTATACCGTCTATGCCTGCTGTCTTGTGACGTGGACTCTTCTTCACAACTTCTTCTATTTCTTGGATGAGTATATTTGGTTCTTCTATGCTTGTGTTATTTTTAAATCTATTCGCAGTTGGTGTTGGTGGTTGGTTAAGTAGTTCTTTGAAGTATTCTTTCCATCTGTTCTTCCTTCCGTTTGTATTAAATATCGGTATACCGTTTTTATCATTAATAATGTCAGTGGGGTTGAAACTTTCGTCTCTTATCCTCATGGAATTGACACTTTTGAAAAAATGTTGTGGCTGTTCTTTGCATAGTAATGACAGTTGTTCTCCGTATTTTTCCCACGATTCTGTCTTTGATTTTTTGATTACTTGTTTACTTTGTCTTCTCGCTGTTCTGTATGCTGTGTAATCCTCTTGGCTTTTGGATTTTATCCATGTTTTGAAACATTTCTTCTTGGCTTTTATTGATTCCTTGACCTCGTTGTTCCACCATGCAGTTTTTTGTTTGAATTTCTGTCTTAACTGTTTTTGCCACATAGTGTGTTTAATGTTTTCATCATTGCTGTTTTAAATGTTTCCCATTCTTGATGTACATTGCTTATACTTGATGGTAGCGTTGTAAAAATATTTGTCATCATGTTGCTCATATCGTTTTGTATGTCCTCTTCCTCTAATTTTTTCAAGTTGGTGACGTAAATTGGATTTCTCTTTCTCTGTTTAGTTTCTTTTGCCTTGAATTGTGTTAGTATGACTGGTCTGTGATCTGTGACTATATCTATATTCGGTATGGTTCTTGCATCTATTATATTCCTTTTTTTGTCTTTGTCTAACAAGTATATAGTCGATTTGAGATGACTGTTCTATGTTGTTCCACTTATACCATGTTTGTGTATGGCTTTTTCGATGCTGGAATAGTGTGTTTGTTATGATCAGGTCGTGTTCGTAGCATAGGTTGATCATTTCTTCGCCGTTGTTGTTTCGTTCTGCTTCGGTGTCGCTGAAATTTCCTAGGCATGTCTCGTGTCGTCTTTTGCTTCCAACTCTTCCGTTGAAGTCTCCCATTATAATTAGCTCATCTTTATCGTTTGTTTTATTAATTGTGTCTGACAGTTGGTCGAAGAATTCACGTCGTTGTTGTTCATTGCAGCTATCGTTGCACGGGACGTAGACTTGTATAATCGTTGTTGTTTTGTTTTGTTCTATGAATTGAATACGTAATATTCTTTCCGATATATATTCTACTTCATTGATAGACTTTGCTTTCTCCGGATGTATGATGAAACCAACACCGTGTTTCGCCTTTTCTTTTATGTCGACCCCGCTCCATATTATTGCATATTTATCGTAAGTTTCTTTGATGTTATGGCCTTTCCTTCTAGTGTCAGCTATTCCTAATATTTCTGTACGTGTCTTAATCATGAATTTTACTATGTCTGCTTCTTTGTCTCCTAGTCCACTAACGTTTAATGTTGCTATCCTTGATTCGTTCCTGTACCGCGGTCTTACTGCGGTTAATGGCAGGCTAGTTCTTGTCCCCGGTGAGTTGTTGTTGCGAACTTTGATGGCTTTTTGTAATCTCCGTAGTTCTTGTGTAATATCTATAGCAGAAATTTGTGCACATGTAAATCCCTTACCGTTCTGCAAGTTCTGTCGTAGGCTCATCTTTAAATGTCACTAATTATCACATAAAAATCACTGTAAACACTGGTCGCTTTACCATGTGGTTTATGCTTCACCAATCATTTATTGTATTTTTCAACGTGTTCAATTTGTGTTTAAAATGTGAACAGTTTGATCTCGGTTTACTGCCAACAAATTAAAGGAAACGCGGTGAAGCAAATTAAAAGAACAAACGGGGTCAAAGGCACAAGGAAGCGGCGCGCCAGGATTAGGGAAATGGCTCTAATCCCCTGCTCTCACCTCCAAGTGGTGACCCTGGTAACAGACGGTAGTTCCGGTCTGGCTAAGAGGGCAGGTGCCGTGGGAGAGCTACTCTGGGGCAAGTAGAGATGCAAAGGTAGTCATGCTTGATGGGATCCGCTCGCAACATAGACGCGCGAACTCACAGAGTGACTATTAATGCTCGCCTCTCCAGGCCAATGGAAAAAGCTTGGAGGATATATGTGGAACCTCGCGGGCGAACTCGGATCCCGCGCATTCTCTCTCTTGATTCTCCTCTCTTGAGCCGATGAGTATGCTGGGTGATGAGTTGGGCCGCACGTTGGTCCACATAGGTCAAAGTCTAGCCCCTATCACAAAGATGGGGACAGGAATCAAAACCATCGAAGGGACGTTGACCCGCGTGTGGCGAAATTCGGGCCCGTGTATGTTCTCTCTTGAGCCGCCTCTCTAAAGCCAATGAGTATGCTGGGTGCCGAGTTGAGTTGCACGTGGGCATCATGGGGCGAACTCGGTTGTGCTCCCTCGAAGTCGGACAGCCCAGTAGAAATTGACGGAAATGGTGAGGTAGGCACCAGGACAGAGCGTGCACGCACGCTGGCAAAGCCATAGTGGGCCCCATCGAGAGGCAGGCCGGCACGGCAAGTGCAGGAAAGCAGGCAAGCACTGCATCGGCGAGCATGGCAGGCAAGAGGGTGTGCGTCCCACCCACATGAACAGAACAACTGGAAAGCCCAGCAGAGGTAAAGCCAGTGCTCGTTTCCGCTCGCAAGGAACTACTGCTGCCTTGTAGTTTGATTGTGGACAATCAAAGGCTAGCGGAGCAAACCGTAAACAAACCTTAACCGGCGACACCAAGGTGTTCATTAAAACGACCGGTTTTGCTGGGCAGATGGTGCTCATAAGCCCGGGAGGGCAGGCCGTCTAAGGGTCGCTGCCCTGAAAGAAAATGGCAACCCGCTACCTTGTGGGTTTTCGGCTGGGGCAGCCAAAGGCTAGCGGAAAGCGTACCGCACACAAACGCTGGCTGAAATCGAACACCCCACCCAAGGATAAGCAACTGTGCTCCAATATGTGCTGAAGGCTGGTGCACGTACATTACGTTCTGATGTTTGACTGTTTATACATCACAATAAGAATGATAACAATGTCCTAAGAAAGATCGCGAGAGAGAGAAAAGAACAAACATAACCTTACTCACACAAAAACCAAAAATAAACTAACACGATGTAAAGGAGAACTGGTAGAAAAATATTTTTCCTTTTAAATCAAACATTTCAATTTTAAACTGTTACAAAGTGTACATACTTGCAGTGCCGGATTAGGCTAGCGCGGGGCCCGTAGCAAATTTTAGCGCGTTAGAAAATTACAGCCCTAGGTTTTGTATGATAATAAAATAAAACACAACTTTTACAAACAAACTTGTCTCGATTTAATGTGAGCAAATTTAGAGATAGCACTAGACAAATCAATTTCTCTAAGTAAATTACATTCAATGTTCATTAAGGTGAGGTTATTTAGACGATCTTGTCCCATCATGTTTCTTAACTCACTTTTATACACTTTAATGTTGAAAAAGAACGTTCTCCGCTGCAGTTAGTAATCATTAAAGACAAATAAATTCGTAAGACTATTTCTACATTTGGGAAACACGACTCTAATGAATTTTCCATTATAAGTTTATAAAATTGCAGTTCAAGAGCCTCATGCTTTTCGTTGCTAATAGCAGCAGCTACATTAATTTTAAGAAGTTCAGTGAACTGCATAAGTTCGTCGCCTAGGCTTTCTTCCAAATCCTCTTGGTAAGAGCTGACAATATTTGGAGTTCTTTTCAAGATTCTTCTGCTGTAATAGATTTTAACTGCCGGAGTATTCCAAATACACCAGTCACTCTATGGTACAGTCTAAATCAATAACTTTGCAAACAAAACAGAACAGTTGTCCTTTAGTTTCTGTATAACACAACTAATCTCTCACGTGAGTTTTGTTTGTTAGTGTATGTGTGTATATGAAAAACGAAATTCGACAAAATCGTGGATTGTTTTCTTTATCGTATGTTTTTTTTTTTTTAAGACATGAAATCACTGTTCATATGTTGCACTTCGCTACTTTCTTTCACAATCCAATAATCTCGATTGAAATTGTTTGGCCATTCACCAGTATCGTTGGAGTACATTTTACTTTCGTTGTGTTTTTGGCTTGTAGATGATGTTGCTACATTAGAAGCATGTGCTGTGCTTTCTGCCTCTCTTTGGCTTGAAGATGATATGGCTAAATTGGGAGGACTTTCTGTACATTCGATTTCAGTTTGTCTTGTGAAAAATGTGGCTAAATCGTGAAGAGTTGCTGATCTTAATGGTAATATTGGTAATGATGATGCTTCTATAGCACTGCCTTCATCTACTACACTGTGGGACACGTCTTCTGTATTTTCTGCTTCGATTTCGTTGGATTCAGCACCATCACACAGGACATTTAAAAATTCAGACAGTTTGCGTGCTTTTGATATAACATCTGGTTTTTTTTCCATTTTCATCTGTCACATAGGCGCGGGGCCCCTAGAAGCGCGGGGCCCGTAGCATTTGCTACTTCTGCTACTAGGCTAATCCGGCGCTGCATACTTGTTCTTGTTTCCACTCATGGCAGGTCATGAGTACTCTTCTGGTGCAACCCTTGAATTCCAGAAGACCTATCTGTTTACTAGATAAATAATCTTAACTTTTTTATCTGTCATAAATTGTGGCTTACGTGAAAATATACGAGCTACCGATTATGCTATATATTGTTGCTTTGGTTGAGTTTTGTAGTTATTTAATTTTATAATACGAATGTGTTTTATAACGAAGCAGAATGTGTTTATTTTTACCACTTTCTTTTTCTTAGCAACATTAAAAACTATAACTTGTTTACCGACGTACATCAAGTCTGGGTGTCTGTCATAAACTTATCAAGATCTCGGTGAACATTTCACAACGGCTCTGTTCATAGTATTCTTTTCCAAATCAATAACTGGTAAATACAACAATTATAGTTTCAATTACAAATCCTTTCTTAGTGATTACCGATATCCTTTATGCGCGCAATTCAATCATCTAAAGTTGACATTCCTCCACATTTAACTTTGTACTTTGTTGTTGTACTGGCTTACTTGAAGTTACTGAACTTACTCAAGTTTCTGCGGATTACGGACCACTTCGATCAAAAAGCATTGTCCACTTCGCATTACATTACTAATAATTGACTTACATATATACTAATCAATCATGATTAGTGCCCATTTATTCTGTGAAGCAGGGGTTTCATATGTGATAAAAAAGATTCAGATGATTGTCTCGGTTGGTCTGGGGGTTTTTCTGTAGTCGTAGTCATTCAATCGCTCTCATCTGTTGAAACATGGCTGCCATGATGATCATCACATCATGATCATGGCAGCTGAGCATCTCCTAAAATGTTGAACGAGACATCAGAAAACTAGAGAAAGCATACAAATAAAAAGCTTACGTGTTTGTTACTACTGTACTATTTAATCAAGATTTATCAACTATGGGTATAAACGGCTAACTATTACAAAATATATATACCCATGCTGATCTGGAAAGATCCTGAGCTGAGAATAGTCAATTCATGAGAATTTATTTTGCAGACTTTTATAGCCGCTCTACTCTTTCACTTTCGCAATTACTTTTCTGAATAGGTCGCTGCATCTTTGTGACAAGATGTGTTCCAAGCAGTTATATTTTGCACAACAGCTTCATATGTGTCAATATATATATATGCCAGAGGCTTTGAATGAAGTCTTAAGTCTGACCTTGAAGAACTTATTTAGACCACTGTAGAGGCGTTTACCCTTCTGGATTACACAATGAAAAGGTAGTTTTGGTAGCTAGTGGTCTGACACGCGAACTGCAGGACCTGCTTAGAACATCTGTAACTGCATCATAATAATATAAATGCAAGTAATATTGACTCTTAAGAATAACATTGTCCAGAGACAAGCTCTTTGGAGATATCAACATCTGAGTAGTTGTTATAAATGTTTAATCAAGTGCTGAATAGTTGTTAAAATGTCCAAACAACTGAGTTTTTGTTATAAATGCCTCATCAACAGCTGATTGGTTGTTAGAAATTTCCAACCAACAGCTAAATAGTTGTTACAAATGTCCAATCAACAGCTAAATAGTTGTTATAAATGTTTAATCAAGAGCTGAATAGTTGTTACAAATGTCCAATCAACAGCTGAATAGTTGTTAGAAATGTCCAATCAACAGCTGAATAGTTGTTACAAATGTCCAATCAACAGTTAAATAGTTTGTTATAAATGTTTAATCAAGAGCTGAACAGTTGTTACAAAAATGTCCAATCAACAGCTGAATAGTTGTTAGAAATGTCCAATCAACAGCTGAATAGTTGCTAGAAACGTCCAACATATGAGAGCAATAGAAGACTTGCCTGACTTTCATCAATATCCTTTTTGGATCATCTCTAAGAAAATATTCACAACATAAGACTGAGCACTGCTTTAAAAAAATATTTCAGTTGACGTATGTAGGTACTGAATGTGTAAGCAGAGGAATTATTGGTATAGGGGAAGACTGCAGTAAAACTATGTAGCAAGGAAGCAGAGGAATAGATCAATGATTCATTTTTACTACTTACTGTAGGACATTTTGTAAGTTAACAACATCTCCATTCATTAAGGTTGTTGATGTTATTAAGTAGCAGCAATGTGAGGATAAATCATATTCGGACGCTGTGAGGCAAAACAGTATTAGATACAAGACGAAGAATGATAAATGAGAATGACAGTTATCTCACTTAGTCCAGCAAAATCATTTCTCAAAGAGAGATAAACATGTGCATGAAGCCTTAGAACAGCCAACAGGTATTCACAAGACCCCATCCTAAAATTATACAAAATTTACCAAACCATCATCTTTAGATTCTGCACATGACACTGAAGACTGCAAGCCCATCTTTACAAAATGAATGCTTTGCAAACTGACCAGTGCAAATGGTCACTAGACTCCTGACTACATTCTACAAACACAACCAATCTATAATGACTTGAGGTCTCAGACCCGCCCATATGAGACTACTTTGAGGGAAAAATTGTGGACATCTGACACTGATGACTGGATTCATGGAGACAGCTCATCTAGCTGTTTAGACTTTGAGAGTAAATTCATAACAAAAGAAGTTGCAATCATTTCCCACTATGTATGCATTTATCAAACATATAACATTTGAAGAGAGTGTGCAGAAGTAAAGAAAGCATAAGGTTTCCCCTGTAGGTTTAGTTATGATTTTATATATGGCCTTTTTCGTCTTTACAGATGGTCAATTGGCAAGTGTTTTACTGTGACAACTTCTGAGTTTTTGCTTTTCTCTCTTGTCGTTCAGCTCATACATAAGTTTCTTCTCAAAAGACTGCGCAATTTGGCTTTCCACACAACTCTGTCATCAGCTAGTTTTTCCCATGTGCTGGGATCTATAGAAAAGTTTTTCATTGAGACTTTGCAGACATCTTTATATCTGAGCAGTGGTCTGCCCTGGTGCCTCTTCCTCTCTGAAAGTTCACAGAACAACATTTGTTTTGGTATCTGACAAGTTTCCATTCTTCTCACATGCCCCAACCATTTTAGTCGTCTACTGCTGAGCATGCCATGATGGAAGGCAGATTTGCACGTTGCAGTACTTCAGAGTTGGTTATCTTGTCGTACCACCTGATGTTCATAATCTTGCGGAGACATCGAAGGTGAAAGATGTTAAGTCTCCTCTCATGTCTTGAGTAGGCTGTCCATGTTTCTGAGCCATATAGTAAAGAACTAATTACACAGGCTCGATATATTTGAATCTTCATCTGCAATGTCAGTTTTGTGTTGTCCCACGCTCGCTTTGATAGTTTGCCGAATGTAGTAGCCGACTCCTATACAAGCGTTGATTTCTGCATCAAGAGAAAGGCTGACAGTGACCATGGACCCAAGATAGCAGAATTTTTGCACTGGTGTTAGATGGTTGCCATTTAAAGTGATGTTTGCTGTGTTACCTCCCTGACATAAAACAACTGTTTTGGAGACACTTATAGTCAGAGAAAATAGGTTGCATGCCTTTGACAAATTATTGATTAGGCATTGCAGTGTAGAAGGCATAAGGTTTCCCCTGTAGGTTTAATTATGATTTTAAAGAATTAATAACAGGCATTCAATATTTTTTTAGTTGCTGAACTTTGACCTCAAGCCTCATTCTCAATGGTTGAAACTGACTTGAGGCTCATTTACTAAGCTTGAAATGTAAGTATTATATGCATACACCCATATAGATTGTAAATATTAATTCTAGTACTTTGTTGTCATTCTCCATAGGCATTTATCTCTAAAGTCCATCTTCTTATCTAACCACTTATGCTGTGGAAAGTTGTTGCTGGGATAAGCATCGTAGCGGCTGTTATATTCTGTTGTCACATTATTCTGTTGATGTTGTCTATCCATCTGCCTCTGACTCCTTTCTGATGCTCTAAGACCAGATCTTCTACAGATTTGCTCTACTTTTGTATTCTGTTTTTCTTATAATCTATCATTCTAGATTGTATTGAGTTATCTTGTTACCAATTTTTGATACAACTTGCTTCTTAGGCTTGTGGTGCGGGTTCAATTCCACCATTCTCACAGGTCGACCAGCTGCTATTGGGTACCAGAAAAAGCACTGGAAAGTAAAGGTGGCAGGTGTGATGTTGACCACATCACACATCATGTGCCTACAGTACACATGACACATCATGTGCCTACAGTCAATGAAAAATACAGGCCTAATATTGTATTACCCAAAACAAAGTTGATTTTGGTAAGAAAAGTGTTTTTAAGCCGAAGCAAATTTACTGTTTGCATTTTTGTTTCCTTTTTCAGTGAATGGCAAAAAGGCATATGGTATTTTTGTATGGAACTCTGAAATCAGGTCAACCAAATTTTAGAGTTTTGAGTGACCCAAAGACTGGTGCAGCCAAGTTGCTGGGGAATGGACTGACTGTGAAGCGCTACCCAATGGTGATCACTCCGCAGTATTTGTTCCCTTTTCTGCTGCCTGTTGAGGGAAAAGGGGAGGTCAGTGTTACTTCCAACTACTTCACTATTTGTATGTGGTTCAAATGCATGAAGTCTTCTTATTTAACTACATATTTGATTGACAGATGGAGCATCTGGCCGGATGTGTGGGCTACTGTAAGCTACAGTATATCTTCTTGTGTGTGTAATTTATCACAAACAGCTACAGTAGATTGTTAATTTCGGAGAACTTGTCTGAGGGCGATGTAATCAGTTACACAGATGGGTCAGTGATTCGACACAGGTGGAGTTCCTTGATTTTCACTCCTCAAGTCAGAGGGATGTTGCAAGGAAGACAGTTGTGGTTTTGCAGTGACTACAAGCAGTCTCACTATGGAAATCATGGCAGTAACTAAAACGAAGGTCTGGCTGGAGTTTTTTCCATGCATGTTTCCTCAGGGAGTATACTCAGAAATATTTAAGCAGGCCAAAGAGAATGGTTGGAGTTGCTGAAGAGATCGAGGCTGACAAAAATCAGTTTTATTTTTATGCCAGGGTATGCAGGCTGCTGTAAAAAAGCAGGCAAGCAATTGACCAGACTGATATTCTAAATTTCCTAAGGGAGGGAGGATGGGAAAATGATTCAAGTAATGGTGGTGAATCTTCAATCCTAACCAGACTGCAAGAATACCAAGTCAAATGTGATGTAACATAGAACCGGTGTCATTTGTTGCCACACGCTCAGAGACATACTGAGGAGATCGGAGCACTTATGGACGACTAATTGGTTCAATGTGCAGTGATGATGATCCTATGACTAAACTATAAAGCTGTAGTATATCCTTGTGTGTGAGTAATTTATCACAAACAGCTGTAGTATATCCATGTGTGTTAGTAAATTATCACAAACATTTGCAGTATATCCTTGTGTGTGAGTAATTTATCACAAACAGCTGTAGCATATCCTTGTGTGTGAGTAATTTATCACAAACAGCTGCAGTATATCCTTGTGTGTTAGTAATTTATCACAAACAGCTGCAGATATCCTGTGTGTAATTTAACACAAACATCTGCATATATTCTTGTGTGAGTAAGTTATCACAAACATCTGCAGTATATCCTTGTGGGGCAATTTATCACAAACAGCTGCAGATATCCTTGTGTGGAGTAATTTATCACAAACATCTGCAGTATATTCTTGTGTTGGAGTAATTTATCACAAACACCTGCAGTATATCCTTGTGTGGGGGCAATTTATCACAAACAGCTGCAGCATATCCTTGTGTGTGAGTAATTTATCACAAACATCTGCAGTATATTCTTGTGTTGGAGTAATTTATCACAAACACCTGCAGTATATCCTTGTGTGGGGGCAATTTATCACAAACAGCTGCAGCATATCCTTGTGTGTGAGTAATTTATCACAAACATCTGCAGTATATTCTTGTGTTGGAGTAATTTATCACAAACACCTGCAGTATATCCTTGTGTGGGGGCAATTTATTTCAAACAGCTGCAGCATATCCTTGTGTGTGAGTAATTTATCACAAACATCTGCAGTATATTCTGTGTTGAGTAATTCATCACAAACACTGCAGTATATCCTCGTTGGGGCAATTTATTTCAAACAGCTGAGCATATCCTGTTGTGAGTACAGTTTATCAAAACATCTGCAGTATATTCTGTGTTGGAGTAATCTATCACAAACAGCTGCAGTATATCCTTGTGTGGGGGCAATTTATTTCAAACAGCTGCAGCATATCCTTGTGTGTGAGTAATTTATCACAAACATCTGCAGTATATTCTGTGTTGAGTAATTTATCACAAACACCTGCAGTATATCCTTGTGTGGGGGCAATTTATCACAAACAGCTGCAGCATTCTTGTGTGTGAGTAATTTATCACAAACATCTGCAGTATATTCTGTGTTGAGATTTATCACAAACACCTGCAGTATATCCTTGTGGGCAATTTATCACAAACAGCTGCATATCCTTGTGTGAGTAATTTATCACAAACATCTGCAGTATATTCTTGTGTTGGAGTAATCTATCACAAACAGCTGCAGATATCTTGTGTGGGGCAATTATTTCAAACAGCTGCAGCATATCCTGTGTGAGTAATTTATCACAAACATCTGCATATATTCTGTGTTGAGACTATCACAAACAGCTGCAGTATATCCTGTGTGGGGCAATTATTTAAACAGCTGCAGATATCCTGTGTGTGAGTAATTTATCACAAACATCTGCAGTATATTCTGTGTTGAGTAATCTACACAAACACCTGCGTATATCCTTGTGGGGGCAATTTATCACAAACAGCTGCAGCATATCCTTGTGATGTATCTAGCATGATAAAAACAATTACAATATGTCCCTTTTATTTGTTCCCCTATGCTTATATTTGTCACACAATAAATACAATATACATTCTTATTAATTCTCAGCATATCGAAGGTGAGGTTACGAGTCAACGAAGTAAAGCTGAAACGGCTTGACGAGTTTGAAGGACACCCAGATTTTTACGTCAGAGAACAGGTGCCTATAGCCTTTACCAGGTGCAAGAACCACAGCCCAGTTAGCGTAACTGAAACCTTGGATTGTTGGGTGTACTTCCTACCTCAGTATGAGCCTGTGATGATTGAGCTACCATACTTAAAGAACTATTCATTTACTGCTGAGGATAAATAAATCACAGATAAGGACGAATTAATCTTGTAATATGGGTTACGTTAGAGACAATTTTTATTACGTGGTCGACTGTTCTTTGGTTAGAAGGATGTTTGATGCTTCCAGGATTATAACATTAAGAAGATGGTAACAGTAAACATTCTTGAAAGTATTCTACATTAGAAAGTGTGAAATTCCACTTTATATATTAAAAAAGTATATTATACATTAGAAATGTGGGAAGCAAATTCTACATTAGAATTTCTTCATCTGAAAGTGGGAAAGATATTCTACTTTTAATATTCAGAACAAAAATTATACATTAGAAAGTCTAAAAGAAATTCCACTTTAAACATGAAGAGAGTAAATTATACATTAGAAATTTGGGAAGAAAATCCTGCATTAGAAATTCTGCATCTCAAAGTGTGGATGATATATCATTTTAAATATTCAGGACAAAAAAATCTACGTTAGAAATTCTGGTAGAAAATATTACATTTGAAATTCTAAAATAATATTGTTAGAAATTATAGAAGAGAGTTCATAATTTGAAATTATAGAAAAAAAGTTGACATAAATTGTTTTCTCTATATAGTTGAAGTTTACATGTTTATCTTGGTGCTATTCAACTTGTTATCATGTTTTCCATATCCATCCAACATGTACATGGTAAAACTATATATACTCACATTCAGACCCAGTGTAGCAATGTTAATATCCCACATATCCAATGTTAGAATCTAGATATATATATATATATATATATATGAACTTTTTCATCTTTACAGACGGTCAATTGAACAAGTGTTTTGCTGTGACAAATTTTGAGTTTGCACTTGTCTATCTTGCCTTTCAGCTCATCCCTAAGTCTGTTTTAAAGATTCTGCACCTTGTGTAATGTTGTTTTATATATAATTTGGTTATTATCTAGTTTTACCCATTTGTTGGTACCCACAGAAAAGTTCTTTATTCAGGCCTTGTAGACATCCTTATAGCTGATCAGTGGTCTGCCCTGGTGCCTCTTCCCTTCCAAAAGTTCACAGAACAACACTTGTTGTGGTATGCAGTTATTGTCCATTCTTCTCACATGCCCGAGTCATCTTTATCTTCTACTGCTGCGCATGCCCGTAATGGAAGGCAAGTTTGCACATTGCAGTACTTCAGAGTTCGTTATCTTGTTATACCAGCTGATGTTCATAATATTGCAGAGACATCGAAGGTGAAAGATTTTAAGTCTCCTCTCATGCCCTGAGTAGGCTGTCCATGTTTGTGAGCCATTTAATAAAGAGCTAATTACACAGGCTCGATATATTTGAATCTTCAGCTGCAATGTTAATTTTATGTTGTCCCACGCTCTCTTTCATAGTTTGCGAATGTAGTAGCGCACTACCTATTCAAGCCTTGATTCCAGATAACTATGATAATATCTCACATGCCCATGTTAATGCCACATATACCCTTGTAAATACACCCCATACTCATTATAGAACCCTATGTTATACCCCACAGCCCATGGTAAGACCCCATAATAACTCTTTCTATAACATATATGTTACTGAGATCTACCTGTGATTATGATAGAGCTCTACAATTTTGTCACACAAAACTTGTTTTTGCATTGTTTGTAGTATGTATTACATAATCCTACAAAAGACTATTTTATATATAGTTGGATGATAGATATAACAATGATGTATATTCTTCTTCGAATGCTCCATATCGACCACTTGTTAACCACTCTTTATGATTTGTATGTGATCTGAGCCTAAGAGCTATTGTACATTGTGCCAGTTATGCGCCTACAAGTAGGCTAGCACATCTGATTTTTGCGATGTTTTTTTTTAAAACTAGGGTAGCTTCCCTAGGCCCCTACCTCAGTCGCCTTACGACATGCTTTGTAGGTTGAAGTGTTACTATTCTTTGCTCCCCTTGCGAGCCCAGATAACACATGGGCGCAATGATGAATATAACAATCTCAATGATAACGTAACAAAATATATGAGATGTGACAAAGAGTGTACAAAAAATAAGGGCAATATTTGCAAGTTACAAAACATTGTAATGTCAACTACAACCCCCAGTAGCTATAAGACAGTTCAGCTCAAGTAAAAATCCTCAGAAATCTGACCACTATTGCAATTTGACCATTACATTTAAATATTGTTAGATAAAGATGAATTAATTTTATAAACAACACATCATGTGAAAACAAGGTTTTATTATGCCATAAATATATTTATCTAAATAATATCAGTATTATTAACACTTTTCATCAATAATTAACACTGGATTCGTAGAATTGTAAAAAATTGCAGAAAAGGTTACAATGTTTCACCAACATATATAAAAGTTGGCCCACTTCAACTGGAATTTCCTATTTTCCAACTGAGCTGAACGGCCATATGTTACCGGAGATTACCTGTCAACTTACCCCTTTCTTGTTGACTCCTGGCTGCTAAAATCTAAGAAATCTAATTCAAATTAAATTTAATGTGTGCAACATACAATTGTTTTCAAGAAAAAAAATTACATCAACTCAGTTTCAACGCAAAGAAATAAACAAATTACTATTATAGTACTGGCTGCAGCTTTAACCCTTTCCATCCGTAATTTGTTGTGACCTCTGGACGCATTTACATTGCAATGTCGACTGAATTAGCCAGTATACTGGCAGTACGTTATCTTAAAAATTTGTTGCGAGCCGATATATCGGTTCAGAAGGACCAAAGGGTTGACACTTGAAGTCTCTACGTAAATAAATTGTGAACGTTTGAGTATGTGTTGAAGAAAATTAAAACTATTAAATGCCTTTCCTCATGTCTGTGATTTTTCTTTTGATTATTACGGAAGTGGAAGTAAAAGTGAAGACCATGCATCTGCCCGGAGTGCTGTGACGTTAGTTCAGTAACCAATAGCCAGTTTCTCACTATAATAAAATAATATAATTTGATTTGCCTACATAGTAACGGCGTATATATCCCATCAACATATAATATAATATTTGACTATATGGTGCAGTGTGTATTTTCCAGTCAATTTCTGTATATACTATGGTCTTAAATGTATTCAACCTGCCATACAGAACGGTCATAACTAATAGAATTGTATGCCTTGAATGTTATATATGATTCTTGCCTGTCCTCTTCACCCTTGACCCCTAGGGAGGCATAGGTCCACAACCAAGGTCTTCCAAGCCCTCCTATCCAAGGCCATCTTTTCCAGATCTCTCTATTCTCTCCCCATTTTCTTATATATCTGTCTCCAACTCCCATCTCCAGGTGTTCTTGTGTCTTCCCTAACCATTACCCTGAGGATTCCATCAGAGGGTCTGTCTGGGGATGCTGTCCGTGGGTCTCCTTATAGTGTGTGTCCTATCCATCACCACCTTCTACCCCTTATCTCCTGTCCCACTTGACATTGTTCCGCTCTATCCCACAGTTCTCTGTTTGTAGTCCTGTCCCACTTGACATTGTCCCGCTCTATCCCACAGTTCCCTGTTTGTAGTCCTGTCCCACTTGACATTGTCCCGCTCTATCCCACAGTTCTCTGTTTGTAGTCCTGTCCCACTTGACATTGTCCCGCTCTATCCCACAGTTCCCTGTTTGTAGTCCTGTCCCACTTGACATTGTCCCGCTCTATCCCACAGTTCTCTGTTTGTAGTCCTGTCCCACTTGACATTGTCCCGCTCTATCCCACAGTTCTCTGTTTGTAGTCCTGTCCCACTTGACATTGTCCCGCTCTATCCCACAGTTCCCTGTTTGTAGTCCTGTCCCACTTGACATTGTCCCGCTCTATCCCACAGTTCTCTGTTTGTAGTCCTGTTTAGTTGACATTGTCCCGCTCTATCCCACAGTTCTCTGTTTGTAGTCCTGTCCCACTTGACATTGTCCCGCTCTATCCCACAGTTCTCTGTTTGTAGTCCTGTTTAGTTGACATTGTCCCGCTCTATCCCACAGTTCTCTGTTTGTAGTCCTGTCCCACTTGACATTGTCCCGCTCTATCCCACAGTTCTCTGTTTGTAGTCCTGTTTAGTTGACATTGTCCCGCTCTATCCCACAGTTCTCTGTTTGTAGTCCTGTTTGTAGTTATTCGTACCTGTATGGGGCAGCATATGTTTTCCACTCAATAAATAATATATAGTTCTTTGCTGTTTGGTCCAATGTATATTTCCCATACAGTATGTAGCATAATCTTTTCTTTTATGTTGCTTCATATATTTCATACTCAATATGTTGTTACATATGAATTCAGGAGAGGGGATGAAATCAGAGAATGTCTGGTTAACCACTAGTGACAACTCTTATAAGAAAGAGAAGATGGAGATATGTTGGACATACTCTGAGAAGAAATTATCAAAGAATCACAAAGCAGGCATTGAAGTAGAAGGCAAAGGGTTAAAAAACAAAAGGGTACCCTACGGAAACCCTGAAATAAATTTTGCTGAAAGAGGTAAGAAATATTATTCAATTCTATAGCAGTGATGGAAACAAGTTGCCCAGAATAGAGCGGTAGGGAGGAATTTCTTTCAGACCATGTGTATATTTGTAACACTTTGATATAACAGTAATATCGCCTAGGATTCTTGACTGTTACAATGTAGTCGAAGATGGATAAGTGGGATGTTCTTCAGTCTCTTCGTGACTGTCTGTTGGATGAGGACACTAAAATAGATGTTGAATCGATCCAGCGATTTAGGCAGTTTGGAGTTACCTGTTGTACAAGTATAACTGGATGCCTGAGGGTTAGAGTGAGGAGTGTGTTTAATCAGCAAGCCACGGGAACCTTCAGTATGCATACTCTTTGATATCTGTTTGGGGAGACTGAGCACCTAATGAGGTCTACCGGCCAGTATTTTTGCAATTTTAAGAACGCTCATGTTTAAATTTGTAACTTTGCCAATGCCACATAGTATTCATTTTCCATTTCATTTTACTTTAACATAATTTGTGGCTTTCTAGTATTAAAGTGCTCTACTTATATTACCCACTCTTTCTTGTCCCAAAGAGTGGTTATCCCGAGGGAGGCCAAGTTTGGGGTGTAAAGAATAGAACCACTCTTACTTGCCAGGCATGTCGTAAGAGACGACTAAGGAGATCTGGCTGAAATGGGATGCACGTGTCCGCTAGGGAATGCTAACCCGATACAAATGCTTGCAGAAAACGGATGCACCAGTCCGTAAGGCGCATAACATGGTGCAATGACCGCTCACAATGAGGAGTGGGATAACGTATTCTGCGGTCGCCAATCTGCCTCAGAGATTTAGCCACCAGTAAGAATGTCAGACCTACCATCATGAGGGTGGCCAAAACTTACTGTGGGAAGAGGTCGGCACAAATGGGGAAGAAAGAGGTGGCCCACTTACACTAGCGTCCAAGACAAACTGTATGTGTGGCTGATAATCTGAGGCAGACGGCCGCCTTTATTAGAGAATCTGAAATCCCAATCTAGTGAGAATGCAGAAGAAGAAGAAGATATTACCCTACTAATATTTAACATAATTTGTGGCTCTATATTGCTTCCTACATTACCCACTCAGTATTTAACATAATTTGTGGCTCTATATTGCTTCCTATATTACCCACTCAGTATTTAACATAATTTGTGGCTCTATATTGCTTCCTATATTACCCACTCAGTATTTAACATAATTTGTGGCTCTATATTGCTTCCTATATTACCCACTCAGTATTTAACATAATTTGTGGCTCTATATTGCTTCCTATATTACCCACTCAGTATTTAACATAATTTGTGGCTCTATATTACTTCCATTACCCATTCAGTGGAAAACTCTGAATTCAAACACCTGTCTGCCTGGAGGCAGTATTACTTTATGTGGCAGGCTTTGGAAATAAACACAAGATATCAGAGCTAATCATTAAGTCACCCAGTGTTGGGTGACACTGACAATTACTGCGACGCCACTCTCCAAATCTAGTATTGATAACGCTTCTCTATTGGGTTCATTGGCTACTTGGAGAGGGGTTCATCGGCTGCTTGGAGAGTGGTTCATCGGCTGCTTGGAGAGGGGTTCATCAGCTACTTGCAGAGGGGTTCATCGGCTGCTTGGGGAGGGGTTCATCGGCTGCTTGGAGAGTGGTTCATCGGCTGCTTGGAGAGGGGTTCATCGGCTGCTTGCAGAGGTGACTACTGCTTCATAGGAACCAGCAATCCCCATATCAACATACCCAAAAATATGCACTGACACTCAATACTTCCCACTGGATGCCATCATATTTATTATATATTGTACAATTAATCTGTTAATTTTGTATTCTTGTACATGTCCTTGTTTAATTGTGTACTCACCCCTGGCTACAATATTATGTAAGTGTTTTTAAGGCCCAAATATACAGTAATGTCAGACATAAGTACAGTAGTCTCTTAATCTAGCCTTCTAACTGGGAATAAGAGGTACCGCTGCTTCTTCTTCTTGCTGCTCGCTATGAATTCAGACGTAGTCATGGCAATTCTGAATAATTTTAGCGTGAAAGCCTGCTTTCTTTATTATCAGTGTCCCCCCGCTATTCAGGTTTGCCTCCTCCAACTTCAGAGGTTAGGTGCCACTTAATGCTGAACGTACAATAACTTGAATGTAGCCTAGTCAAGTCTGGCCTTAATAATTGTTTTTGATGTTCTTAAAAAAACGCTGTAAGAGAATATATAAAACTACAAATTGTAATTGTTCTAGAAGAATATAAAATATGAAATGTGCGCAATGCAGTTTATAAAATAAGATTTCAACCAACAAATGTAAAAAATATTATAACACATTAACTTTTGCATTGAAAAACATGTTGTGGCTAAAGTGATTTTTGTTCACTTTTTTATTCTACAAGTGTATGTGCATTTAAGCTGTAGTTTTGTTACTTTTTAAATGAAATTTTAATGAATGATATCACTGTCAAACAGGTGCAATCAGCGCGTTTTGGTACTTATATGGCCTTTTTCATTTTTATACAGACGGTCAATTGGCAAGTGTTTTACTGTGACAACTTCTGAGTTTGCGCTGGACTCTCGTGTCTTACAGCTCATCCCGAAAGTCCTATCCATTTATGCCTAGCCTGGATAGCTAATATGGGGAATGTGCCTTGTCGATTTTACACAAACCCCTCTCTACCGTACTGTTTCATTCAAAGGAAAGAAAAAAGTCTGCGTGTATGGAATCAAGCAAGGGATGTCAGAAGATGGAATGGAATACACACACAACCATCAACTGCCTTAGGATCCCTCAGTCCTGAATTTGTGATCAAGGTTTCCCCCTAGCCTTCTGCATTATCGTGCTGACCCACAAGGCATTTACTATCAAGGTATACTCCCCTAGCCTTTATCGCTCCCCCTCCCCTCCCTCAGGCGTAACTATTTATCTGCCTGGACCACGTGTCGCTCAAAAGACGATTACTATTTTGTTTAGTTTTTATTATTTTTTGTTCCGATTGAAGAATTATATTAACCATAGACTACTTAGTAGGGATGTGTAAATAATAAGAATACATATCAGCCTGTCTTATGCTAGAATTCAAATTGAAACGGAGTTTATCAATCATTTTAGGATACCCTGTGACCGTAAAAAACTAGCGATTTTTATGAATGTTCATGATGCTACTTTGTAAACAGTTAATAAACCATACACTGCTTCATTATTTTCTTAACGTTTGTGTATTCATAAATGGATTACATATATAAAGAGAGCAGTTAGACTGATTTATACAACATAATGTTCATCAAGGCCCTTGAAAACTTGGATTTTCGTTCTCCCAATTTCAATTAGTTTTTTTAATACATGCTAATATTTTTCAAGCATAGTCAACACAACATTATATTTTTGGACACAATAAATATTTTATGAAAGTACATTCATTTATCTTTAATTTGACATATAATAAGTTAAACTTTAAATACAATTTAGAAACAATATTTTAGTTTAGCTAAAGTATATGTGTAATATTTTGGAAACTAAAAAAATAATTCTGTCCAGAGGCGAAAAAAACCTGGTAGTGAATCAGTTAATGTGTTCTTCATATTTGATCTTCACACTGTTACCGGTTTCTTGCCCAGTGTCATGGTTTTCTGGGTTTTTTTCTTGCGCTGCTCTAGGGACATGGGTGATAATTATGTTTTTTTTATTTTACAGGATTCTGCTATGCCATATTTTTGTGGTTTTTTTCCTGATGTTCTGTTGTAGAAGACTCTGTATACAGTGGAGTTTGGTTGCATTCTTGATGTCCCAATGAACAGATATTCCAAGACGATATCTTAAACACTTTTGTTTTGCATATTGCTGAGTTCTCCTGGGTTGTTACTACTTCCACCCACCTTGTTATAGTATCTTTGTTTTGGCTGCCGGTGTTATCGCATTTTTCCTTTAGTTTTCCCTATAATTCCTGAACAATTAATGTCTTACAATGTTGTATTCATTAATGTTATATATAAAACAAATGTACGCCCAGTTCTACTGTATGGATCAGAGACATGGAAAACAAGTAACAAGACAGACAGTCACATAAGAGGCTTTGAGGAAAGATGTCTCGGAAGAATTCTCCTAATTCACTGGGACCAGAGAATACCAAATACTGAGATCACCAGACACACACACATTAATAATATCAACAAGGAAATAAAATATAGGATATGGAAGTGGTTGAGACATACATTAAGAATGCAGAAGACCAGACACCCACATGTGGCTTTAAAATAGAATCCGTGAGACAAGAGAGGTAGGAGGCGACTTAGAGAGACATGGAGATGAACTGTAGACAGACAAAGAGAAGAGGTGGGAAAGACCTGGAATGAACTAAGCTGACTTACATAAGACAGATCTGGTTGTTGGAGTAAATTTGTTGATGCCTAATGCTTCAAGTGAACTAAGCTAAGTTGATCAAGACAGATCTGGTTGTTGGAGTAAATTTGTTGATGCTTAATACTTCAAGTGAACTAAGCTAGGTTGATCAAGACAGATCTTGTTGTTGGAGTAAATTTGTTGATGCTTAATACTTCAAGTGAACTAAGCTAGGTTGATCAAGACAGATCTGGTTGTTGGAGTAAATTTGTTGATGCCTAATGCTTCAAGTGAACTAAGCTAGGTTGATCAAGACAGATCTTGTTGTTGGAGTAAATTTGTTGATGCCTAATGCTTCAAGTGAACTAAGCTAGGTTGATCAAGACAGATCTGTTGTTGAGTAAATTTGTTGATACCTAATGCTTCAAGTGAACTAAGCTAGGTTGATCAAGACAGATCTTGTTGTTGGAGTAAATTTGTTGATGCCTAATGCTTCAAGTGAACTAAGCTAGGTTGATCAAGACAGATCTGGTTGTTGGAGTAAATTTGTTGATGCCTAATGCTTCAAGTGAACTAAGCTAGGTTGATCAAGACAGATCTTGTTGTTGGAGTAAATTTGTTGATGCCTAATGCTTCAAGTGAACTAAGCTAGGTTGATCAAGACAGATCTGGTTGTTGGAGTAAATTTGTTGATGCCTAATGCTTCAAGTGAACTAAGCTAGGTTGATCAAGACAGATCTTGTTGTTGGAGTAAATTTGTTGATGCCTAATGCTTCAAGTGAACTAAGCTAGGTTGATCAAGACAGATCTGGTTGTTGGAGTAAATTTGTTGATACCTAATGCTTCAAGTGAACTAAGCTAGGTTGATCAAGACAGATCTTGTTGTTGGAGTAAATTTGTTGATGCCTAATGCTTCAAGTGAACTAAGCTAGGTTGATCAAGACAGATCTTGTTGTTGGAGTAAATTTGTTGATGCCTAATGCTTCAAGTGAACTAAGCTAAGTTGATCAAGACAGATCTGGTTGTTGGAGTAAATTTGTTGATGCTTAATACTTCAAGTGAACTAAGCTAGGTTGATCAAGACAGATCTTGTTGTTGGAGTAAATTTGTTGATGCTTAATACTTCAAGTGAACTAAGCTAGGTTGATCAAGACAGATCTTGTTGTTGGAGTAAATTTGTTGATGCCTAATGCTTCAAGTGAACTAAGCTAGGTTGATCAAGACAGATCTTGTTGTTGGAGTAAATTTGTTGATGCCTAATGCTTCAAGTGAACTAAGCTAGGTTGATCAAGACAGATCTGGTTGTTGGAGTAAATTTGTTGATACCTAATGCTTCAAGTGAACTAAGCTAGGTTGATCAAGACAGATCTTGTTGGAGTAAATTTGTTGATACCTAATGCTTCAAGTGAACTAAGCTAGGTTGATCAAGACAGATCTGGTTGTTGGAGTAAATTTGTTGATGCCTAATGCTTCAAGTGAACTAAGCTAGGTTGATCAAGACAGATCTTGTTGTTGGAGTAAATTTGTTGATACCTAATGCTTCAAGTGAACTAAGCTAGGTTGATCAAGACAGATCTTGTTGTTGGAGTAAATTTGTTGATGCCTAATGCTTCAAGTGAACTAAGCTAGGTTGATCAAGACAGATCTTGTTGTTGGAGTAAATTTGTTGATGCCTAATGCTTCAAGTGAACTAAGCTAGGTTGATCAAGACAGATCTTGTTGTTGGAATAAATTTGTTGATGCTTAATACTTCAAGTGAACTAAGCTAAGTTGATCAAGACAGATCTTGTTGTTGGAGTAAATTTGTTGATACCTAATGTTTCAAGTGAACTAAGCTAGGTTGATCAAGACAGATCTGGTTGTTGGAGTAAATTTGTTGATGCTTAATACTTCAAGTGAACTAAGCTAGGTTGATCAAGACAGATCTGGTTGTTGGAGTAAATTTGTTGATGCCTAATGCTTCAAGTGAACTAAGCTAGGTTGATCAAGACAGATCTGGTTGTTGGAGTAAATTTGTTGATGCCTAATGCTTCAAGTGAACTAAGCTAGGTTGATCAAGACAGATCTGGTTGTTGGAGTAAATTTGTTGATGCCTAATGCTTCAAGTGAACTAAGCTAGGTTGATCAAGACAGATCTGGTTGTTGGAGTAAATTTGTTGATGCCTAATGCTTCAAGTGAACTAAGCTAGGTTGATCAAGACAGATCTGGTTGTTGGAGTAAATTTGTTGATGCCTAATGCTTCAAGTGAAGTTCAGAGAAGAAGAAGAATTGATTAATGTTGACTTATCATTATTTGATCTGTTTTATTCAATCGGAAAACTTGTGAGATCCAGTTTCATTAAATCAAGGAATTATTGTCAGCAGACATGATTTTGTCATCTTATTTTTGTTCTTTATTCTCCAATTTTTTTCTCTTTCTTATTTTTCTTCTACATTTTAAACTTTTTTTTCTCCTTTGTCTCTTCTCTTCTTATCCTTTTTTCTTCTTATCCTTCTTTTCTTATTTGTTCTTTTTTATCATCAGTTTTTTCTACCTTATGTTCTACTTGTTCTTCATTTGCATGTTATTCTTTCTATTCTTTTTTTTAGTATCTTTCTCTTTTTTATTTCCTTGTTTATCTTTTTTTCCTAATGTCTACAAAATATTTTCACTATTTTCTAAATGACATCTGGGACCCTCGACGGTGCTATGAAGTTTGTGCTGGTGCTGAGATCTTCCTCTGTAAGAAAGAGATCGGAGCACACATGGTTACTCACCAAATCGCAATGATGATGGACCAATCATTCCTCTTGTCAATGTGTGTTATAAAAAGTAGCTAATCGATGACAGACGATAAAACGTAGATTCTGTGCTCAAGTTGAACACTGACAATAACTTCTAGTAGTTGAACATCGATAAGAGTAACCAAGAAAACCCAAGTCCTGTAAAAAAAAATCATTAATACCAAATAAAAATGTAATTCTTTGCAAAGTGTATCATCTATATCCTCTTTATATCCCATTTGACAAATACATCTTCCACAGAAAGTTTCAATTGTTCACCTTTCTACTAATTCTTTCCAATGTCAGACTTTCAACTCTTTCCACAATTCTTCGCCTTGTTTCATTCAGACGCTCAGACTTTCTTTTTCCTTCCGCTGTCCATCTTAGAGCTATCCTAGCCATTGTCCCTACTGGCATACGACATACATGATCATTCAATCTCCATTTTCGTCTGTTATTAATGGTCTACAAGAATGCACAGTTTGTTCGTATTAAAAGCTCTTCATTTTGCTATTGTATTTGGCCAGAATGCACAGTTTGTTCGTATTAAAAGCTCTTCATTTTGCTATTGTATTTGGCCAGAATGCGAACAGACCAAACTGCCTATGAAGCTTTCCACAACAGAATATCAGGAAGGAAGGCGAGAGGAAGACTGAGGAAAGGTAGATGGATAAAGTAGTTGAATTCTGCCAGGGGACTAAGAAAACCATCACACAAGTCACAAGAAAAGCGCAAGACAAATATAAAAAACCACGACACTGGGTTAACAACCCGGTAACAGTGTGCTGATAAAAGTTGAATTCTGCCAGGGGACTAAGAAAACCATCACACAAGTCACAAGAGAAGCGCAAGACAAATATACAAAATCACGACACTGGGTTAACAACCCGGTAAAAATGTGCTGACAAAAGAAGAAGATTTGGTCAGAACATTTGCAGGATTGCAAAGCGCTCACCATCCTCAAAAAGTACATTGTGACGCTTCCTCGGTGTTATGAAGCTCGTACACTACCGTCTAGATCTTCTTGTCTAAGAAATATATCAAAAAGTACATTGTGACGCTTCCTCTGTGTTATGAAGCTCGTACACTACCGTCTAGATCTTCTTGTCTAAGAAATATATCAAAAAGTACATTGTGACGCTTCCTCGGTGTTATGAAGCTCGTACACTACCGTCTAGATCTTCTTGTCTAAGAAATATATCAAAAAGTACATTGTGACGCTTCCTCGGTGTTATGAAGCTCGTACACTACCGTCTAGATCTTCTTGTCTAAGAAATATATCAAAAAGTACATTGTGACGCTTCCTCTGTGTTATGAAGCTCGTACACTACCGTCTAGATCTTCTTGTCTAAGAAATATATCAAAAAGTACATTGTGACGCTTCCTCGGTGCTATGAAGCTCGTACACTACCGTCTAGATCTTCTTGTCTAAGAAATATATCAAAAAGTACATTGTGACGCTTCCTCGGTGTTATGAAGCTCGTACACTACCGTCTAGATCTTCTTGTCTAAGAAATATATCAAAAGTACATTGTGACCTTCCTCGGTGTTATGAAACTCACTACGTCTAGATCTTCTTGTCTAAGAAATATATCAAAAGTACATTGTGACTCTTCCTCGGTGTTATGAAGCTCGTACACTACCGCCTAGATCTTCTTGTCTAAGAAATATATCAAAAAGTACATTGTGACTCTTCCTCGGTGTTATGAAGCTCGTACACTACAGCCTAGATCTTCTTGTCTAAGAAATATATCGAAGCACACATGGTCATTCACCGAAATGCACTAATGACGGTCATATCCAAAAAAAAACCCACAAATTGACAGTTCTCCGTGTATGTACTCTGATATTGCTTTGAAATGAGAACAAAAGACCTGCCGCGTCAACCGTTTTTTCTGTTCATCTGCCGAACCTCAGTCATTTCTTAGGAGACATGGCAAATAAGTTATTCATACGAGTACTCCCTGATGGAGGAGATAGGGGAACTGGCGTGATCATCAATCTCTCACAAACTGACCTCATAGCTATCTGGACAGATATTTCAACGCGCAGTATTTTACATTAGGAAAGTAATTAAATACATATGATAAGATAAGACACGGTTATAAATGTTTTATAATTTTCTCACGTACATAACTTATAAATCAGTGTGATTTCTTTCTGAATTGATGTAAATTTAAGTATTCAATAAAGCGAGAACTATCTTTGTTCTCAAACTATTATCTAAACGAGAGTTGATTGAAAGTGTGTTTTACTAGAAGTATTCTATGGAACATTATTTTATTTTATTTTGCTCATATCGTTAGGATAAATCATTGACTGCGCTTTCGTTGTGTTAAGTACATGATTGTGTTGTCATTGTACTAAGTACACGATTGTGTTGTACTAAGTACACGATTGTGTTGTACTAATACAGATTGTGTTGGCATTGTACTAAGTACACGATTGTGTTGTCATTGTACTAAGTACATGATTGTGTTGTCATTGTACTAAGTACATGATTGTATTGTTATTGTGATAAGTACATGATTGTGATGTCATTGTACTAAGTACTTGATTGTGTTGTACTAAGTACATGATTGTGTTGTCATTGTACTAAGTACATGATTGTGTTGTCATTGTACTAAGTACATGATTGTATTGTTATTGTGATAAGTACATGATTGTATTGTCATTGTACTAAGTACATGATTGTGTTGTCATTGTACTAAGTACATAATTGTGTTGTCATTGTACTAAGTACATGATTGTGTTGTCATTGTACTAAGTACATAATTGTGTTGTCATTGTACTAAGTACATAATTGTGTTGTCATTGTACTAAGTACATGATTGTGTTGTCATTGTACTAAGTACTTGATTGTGTTGTACTAAGTACATGATTGTGTTGTCATTGTACTAAGTACATGATTGTGTTGTCATTGTACTAAGTACATGATTGTATTGTTATTGTGATAAGTACATGATTGTATTGTCATTGTACTAAGTACTGATTTATTGTATTGTACTAAGTACATGATTGTGTTGTCATTGTACTAAGTACATGATTGTGTTGTCATTGTACTAAGTACATGATTGTGTTGTCATTGTACTAAGTACATAATTGTGTTGTCATTGTACTAAGTACATGATTGTGTTGTCATTGTACTAAGTACATGATTGTGTTGTCATTGTACTAAGTACATGATTGTGTTGTCATTGTACTAAGTACTTGATTGTGTTGTCATTGTACTAAGTACTTGATTGTATTGTTATTGTACTAAGTACATGATTGTGTTGTCATTGTACTAAGTACATGATTGTGTTGTCATTGTACTAAGTACATGATTGTGTTGTCATTGTACTAAGTACATGATTGTGTTGTCATTGTACTAAGTACATAATTGTGTTGTCATTGTACTAAGTACATGATTGTAGTATAGTATTGTACTAAGTACTTGATTGTGTTGTCATTGTACTAAGTACATGATTGTATTGTCATTGTATAAGTACATGATTGTGTTGTCATTGTACTAAGTACATGATTGTGTTGTCATTGTACTAAGTACATGATTGTGTTGTCATTGTACTAAGTACTGATTGTTGTAGTTGTCATTGTGACTAAGTACATGATTGTGTTGTCATTGTACTAAGTACTGATTGTGTTGTCATTGTACTAAGTACATGATTGTGTTGTCATTGTACTAAGTACATGATTGTGTTGTCATTGTACTAAGTACATGATTGTGTTGTCATTGTACTAAGTACATGATTGTGTTGTCATTGTACTAAGTACATGATTGTGTTGTCATTGTACTAAGTACATGATTGTGTTGTCATTGTACTAAGTACTTGATTGTGTTGTCATTGTACTAAGTACATAATTGTGTTGTCATTGTACTAAGTACTTGATTGTGTTGTCATTGTACTAAGTACTTGATTGTGTTGTCATTGTACTAAGTACATAATTGTGTTGTCATTGTACTAAGTACATGATTGTGTTGTCATTGTACTAAGTACTTGATTGTGTTGTCATTGTACTAAGTACATAATTGTGTTGTCATTGTACTAAGTACTTGATTGTGTTGTCATTGTACTAAGTACATAATTGTGTTGTCATTGTACTAAGTACATAATTGTGTTGTCATTGTACTAAGTACTTAATTGTGTTGTCATTGTACTAAGTACATAATTGTGTTGTCATTGTACTAAGTACATGATTGTGTTGTCATTGTACTAAGTACATGATTGTGTTGTCATTGTACTAAGTACTTAATTGTGTTGTCATTGTACTAAGTACATGATTGTGTTGTCATTGTACTAAGTACTTGATTGTGTTGTCATTGTACTAAGTACATAATTGTGTTGTCATTGTACTAAGTACATGATTGTGTTGTCATTGTACTAAGTACATGATTGTGTTGTCATTGTACTAAGTACATGATTGTGTTGTCATTGTACTAAGTACATGATTGTGTTGTCATTGTACTAAGTACATGATTGTGTTGTCATTGTACTAAGTACATGATTGTGTTGTCATTGTACTAAGTACATGATTGTGTTGTCATTGTACTAAGTACATGATTGTGTTGTCATTGTACTAAGTACTTGATTGTGTTGTCATTGTACTAAGTACATATTGTTTTCATTGTACTAAGTACATGATTGTTTGTCATTGTACTAAGTACATGATTGTGTTGTCATTGTACTAAGTACTTGATTGTGTTGTCATTGTACTAAGTACTTAATTGTGTTGTCATTGTACTAAGTACTTAATTGTGTTGTCATTGTACTAAGTACTTGATTGTGTTGTCATTGTACTAAGTACTTGATTGTGTTGTCATTGTACTAAGTACATAATTGTGTTGTCATTGTACTAAGTACATGATTGTGTTGTCATTGTACTAAGTACTTGATTGTGTTGTCATTGTACTAAGTACATGATTGTGTTGTCATTGTACTAAGTACATAATTGTGTTGTCATTGTACTAAGTACTTAATTGTGTTGTCATTGTACTAAGTACAATTGTTTGTCATTGTACTAAGTACATAATTGTGTTGTCATTGTACTAAGTACTTAATTGTGTTGTCATTGTACTAAGTACATAATTGTGTTGTCATTGTACTAAGTACATAATTGTGTTGTCATTGTACTAAGTACTTAATTGTGTTGTCATTGTACTAAGTACTTAATTGTGTTGTCATTGTACTAAGTACTTAATTGTGTTGTCATTGTACTAAGTACATAATTGTGTTGTCATTGTACTAAGTACATAATTGTGTTGTCATTGTACTAAGATTAATTGTTTGTCATTGTACTAAGTACATTGTTGTCATTGTTATTGATTGTGTTGTTTTTAGTAAGTACAATTTTTGTCAACGTCTATTTTTGCGGAAACGTCCTCATTTTTGCGAAACGTCCTCATTTTTGCGGAAACGTCCTCATTTTTGCGGAAACGTCCTCATTTTTGCGGAAACGTCCTCATTTCACGTGCAAACTGAGCATCGCAAAGATTTTTGAAAATTCTTAGATTTGTCCGCAATTTTACATCTTTAATTTAACATAAGGGCATACATCATCTATGGCTTGATATGTGTACATAAGATATTTTAGATTAGTAGCTTGTGATCAAATCTGGAATAAATTTAACGGCTGATTTTTTATTACACCAAATTTTGACTTGAAATATGAACGTCACCATCTGGCAAAAAGCAATTATTATTTAATCATAAAAACTGTTAAAACTTTACTGGATGGTGTAAATATGGATGTAGTTTGGGTTGAAACGCGTTTTATTACTTGCAAATGTATAGAATATATTCAATTTTAGTGGTCAGTGACTTTATTCACATTTTATTATTATTTATTGTTTTTCTTCCTGATAAAAATCCTTTTGCATTTTAATTTTTTAATTTATGGGATATGTCATCAATGCAATGAAACAAATCATTTATTTCTAAACAATTTGAGATATGGTACATGTTCTAACAACTAAACATAACAGTTTTATGACAATACTAAGAACAGCTGTTTGTACAAAGTAGTTGTCATATATTCTTTATTAAGTTCATATCACGTATGTTAACTAGAAAACTACTATCTAGATTTCCCAACACTTTACACGATAAAATCTATGTCTTCACTACAACTAATATCATATTTATTCTCTTTTAATTACAAGGAAAACTTTATATATGGCTTTGTATCTGCTGTTGTGTCTGCTACCACTTCTGGTATCGCTATCAGAAGGTGAGAAGGATTATTCTGCTGCGCTGCACAATTCCATACTATTCTACGAAGCGCAGAGATCAGGCACGCTTCCAGGGAATAACCGCATCCCATGGAGAGGTATAATTTCAGATTTTATTTTAAAGCAGTCTTTACAACAAACAAACAAACAACTAAACAAATCCACAGAAAGAAATCAGCATTTCCCGTGCATGCATAGATCAACGATTATAAAAAAATCAGCATTTCCCGTGCATGCACAGATCAATGATTATAAAAAAATCAGCATTTCCCGTGCATGCAACTTCAACATCAGCTTATAAGAATAGCTCACTCTGTACACATAAGTCAAATATATAAACCAACATCAGCTTTCGAGGTAGCTCACTAGATCACATAAGTCAAAATAACACATTCCATCAGTTTATGAAGTATCTTACTACTAACAACATAAGTCAAATATATACACACTTCAACATCAGCTTATAGAGGTATCTAACTATTAGCACACATAAGTCAAATATACACACTAACATCAGTTACTTCAACATGTCAAATATACATCAACTGCGTATAGAGGTATCTCACTACAAGACAGTAGCTGTGATAAAGCTCGCCGTGTGAAATGTTGGCATTTTTAACTAACTCATAACTCGGTTTTTAAAAAAGCACATACAATTGTATGAAGCTAGTCAGTGATTAAACAAAAAGACGATAGTGAGCAATTATAATGCAAGCTTCCTAGACAAGTAGTCCTGTTAGAATTCAACATTTGAATGATATTTTATTATGACCGCAAAGTTCTTAGATCGGACCAGCTCACTTGCAACAAGAGAAACATTGGATGGTGAAGATAGTCGGTGTGATACTGACCCTGTCATCCATCGCGTGCGGTTAGTTAACCAAAATATGCAAGTCTAACACCATATTCCATAATAGCCTATATATCATGGTATAAAAACTGACTATTTACTTACTACATTTCAGGCAGATTTTCTTCATGGGCGTCTTCAAAATAATGTGTCCTGGTGTTGGGCAAAATGAATAAAAAGAATTTTAGTTGGTAGTTTGCAAGGCGGACATTTAAAAGACAAAATTCAGATCAGAGTTCGATTGTGAGCTATATATATATAGAAATATTAGCTTCTTACAAATGTTTAAACTATAGATAGTTTACTACAGTCGATCACAATGTTTTATCAAAGAAATGTCTCCCACCACAGCTTGCTTTAAAGTATGTCCATATTCACTCAATCAGAACGTCCATGATTTTGTTGTGCTATTATTAACTTTAGGATAAATGCTAAAATAGTACAACTGGCAGTTGCACAGAAGAAAGACACTATGAAAAAAAGTAAAAATAAACCAGCGTTTCGATCAAACGACCTTCATCAAGATATCAAGACATAAGAAATTAAATTAGAATCTAAAACTTAAAGTAAAAGTGAAAAAAAGTATAATTAACCATTAATCTTGTTCATTATGTTTTGATTGATTGATAGAATCATCATCATTGCACTTCGGTGAGTAACCATGTGTGTTCTGATTTCTTTCTTACACAGAAAGATTTCAGCTGCAGTGCACGAACTCCGTAACACCGGTGAGGGTCCCGATGTAATTTTGAAGATGGTGAAGATATTTTGAAGAAATTTTATTTTTTAAAATTATTTTTCTAATGAATTTTGTCTGGGCAGCGGCTTTCCAGCCTGCTCTTCTCGATGTTGAACTGCTTAGGGGTCTTTTACGTCATTAAATTGAGCACGGGACTTACGTTTTATCGTCCGTCTCCGATAGAACTAGGAGCTAGATCTCAACTACACTGAGATTAGGGATATCTAAAAAAATATCCAGAAGGCTCAACGAGGGAGCGAACCGGTTACCTTTGGCACGAGATACGAGCATCTAATCTCTACACTACAGAGATCTCATTATGTTTTATTAATGTAGACCCATTACAGAACATTTGAACTTAATGCAGTAAATGTATTATTAAGTCAATTTTCTCCCCAGGAGACTCTGCGTTACGTGACTGTGTTCCTGGTGGATGGTACGATGCTGGTGACCACATTAAGTTCGGGTTACCGTTGTCCTACGTGGTCACCGTATTAGGCTGGTCACTTGTACAGTATAAGGGTGGATATGAGAGGGCTGGCGAGTTGAACAATATGTATAGCTCCATTAAGTGGGCGTATGATTATCTGCTGAAGGCCTGGGATCCAAGTAAACAGACGCTAACAGTACAGGTATGCACAAGAGTTGTGAGTTCGAACCTTTATGTATCAGGTGCTAAAAGTTTTAAATGCATTGATCGAGATGGTAGACGCAAGAGTCAGCAAACAAGAGCTGACCAAGACCCTCACTTTCAAGTGTTGACCTCTGAGAAAAGGAGACAAGGTCCTCGCCTGTGGCTTCAAAGGTATTTGGTTTGTTCCCAGCTTTGAGTGGTCAGAATATTTGGTACTTTGATATAATTTCACCGGATACTTGAAGTATTCGACTTGACCTAGGTCACGGAACGTTACTAGGTCAGGATAGGTGACTGGGGTTCAAAAGGTCATCCCTTGCGTGTAATAATAAGATTTTGTTAAGATTGTTTACTTGGATCCCAGGCCTTCAGCAGTTCCCACTTTTGGGGGTCTCTGTGGCTGAGTGGTTAAACCCTTTGCCTTGTGAGTCGAAGGTCGTGGGTTCGAATCCGGACCGCGCCGTTCTGTTCACGAGTGTAGTTTTTTCCAGAGACCCTAGGATTGTTGCTGGAGCTACGGAGTTCGTGCTTTGTGCAATACTCTCGGCAGGTGGCTTGCCATTTCTGCGGAGAGGACCGAGCCATGAAGTCAATCCTTCGGCTTTAAAACCCTTTAATAAGATTTGGGTTTCAATAAGAAGTGTAACGTTTGATTTTGTCGTGTAGCCCTAGAAAGAACTGTGAGTAGACAGGGCAACGAGACTGTGATTGGTTTAAGGTAATTCTGGGGGCCAGAAGCTTACAATGTCTGCAATAATTGCTTGAATGGGTCCAAACCTCTGAATATTGGAGCCATGTGCCTTGTCAGACAGTGATGTTATGTTATGCGATCGACGTCATGGCACATTGGGCATTCCCATTCGTGCTCTGTCCTCCGTTGCAGCAGCCATCCCAAAGTTCATTTGCTCATAGTACCCATGAGAAGTTGATTACTATATCTTCTCTCTGTACTTTGTCATTAGCTGACCGCAAAATAGGCATGAACAACGACTTCCGGGTAAACCCCGGGTTTTCCGTAGGCGTGTCGGATTTTGTCCGGTGATTTCCAAAGGTCGAAAATTACGCGCGGTTTATTCCATTTGCGTTTTTATCAAAGTACCGAATATTTTTCCAGATATACCGAGTCACACTGTAGGTGAGAACGAGACCCTAAGTCTATCGTAGACGAACGATAAAACGTTTGTCCAGATCAAGCTGAGAGCTTAAAAGAACACTTGGCAGTCAAAAATAGATCAGAGTAGACTGCAAAGTCGCTACCAGCTCAAAATTTATTACAAGTAAAAATAATAATATTATAAAAAATGTCACTATCTTCAAACCTACTGGATGTCTCTGTAGTTTAGAGATTAGGTATTCGACTCTCGGGGCAAAGGTACCAGGTTTGCTCCCTCTTAGAGCCATCTCGCGATCCCTGATCTCAGTGTAGGTGAGATCGCGTTCCTAGTCCTATCGGAGACGGACGATAAAACGTAGGTCCCGTGTTCAATTTGAGCACGTAAAAGAACCCTTGGCAGTCCCAAATCGAAAAATGCAGGCTGGAAAGCTGCTACTCAGGCAAAATTCAGTAGAAAATATTAGAAATAAATTTCCTGTAAAAATATCTTTACCGTCTTCAAAATTACATCGGGGACTCTCGCCGGTGATACGGGGTTCGTGCACTGCATCAGAGATATTCCTGTGTAAGAAAATGATCGGAGCACTCATGGTTACTCACTGAAGTGCAGGGATGATGGCCCTATCAATCAATGAATCAAAACTCCATGTGACACCATCGCCACTGCTACAGAGTTCGACACTACCGTTGAGATCGTCCCGTGCGAGAAGGAGATCAGAGCACTTATGATTATTCATCGATCTTTCATGATAATGATACTCGTATCAATCATTCAATCACTCAAGTATTGATATTGGTATCATGCTGGGGTTAAGATACAGTGAATGATTTATGTCTGAGTCAGCAAACCAGAGTTGACCAAGATTCTAATTCACGTTCAAGTATTCAGACAGATATCAGGCTGCATTTTGCAGTCTGGCTATTCTAGTAGAAATCAGAGGAAACTTGTAACCCATCCGCAAAAACATTTTTAACTGAAAATGTTTCAGACTTAAATGCACAAATTTCGTGGATTCGTTTAAACTGTCGTCATAATTTTACCTATACATCTTGTTAGCTTTAGAGCTGCTGTACGCGAGACATGGACAATGTATAGCAGACACTCAAGAAAACTAAACCACTTCCAAACAAGCTGTCTACTCAGAATACTAAAAATAAACTGACAAGACAAAATTCCAGATAACGAAGTTCTCACAAGAGCAAAGATCCCAAGCGTCAACACACTGTTGCAGAAGGACCAAGTGAGATGGGCCGGTCAAGTTGCCCGGATGCCTGATAAACGCATTCCAAAACAGTTGATGTATGGCGAGCTTGAAGGGGGCAGACGTTTAGCTGGTGGACAGAAAAACGCTTTAAAGACACTTAAAGTGTCTCTGAAATGCTTCGATATAGAGACCACGTGCTGGGAATTCCTTGCGCAAGATCGTCAAATGTGGCGCTGTAACAACACAAGAGGAACCCGCATAGCTGAGAATCATTATGCCGTTGAGGTACAGAGAAAACGAGCTGGGCAAAAAGACAGAACACACAACACGCACATGTCTAACCTTGATCATGTATGCCCCACCTGTGGTAGGGATTGTGTTCTAGAGTGAACTCTACAACCACCTCCGCACACACCAGAGAGGTGCAGCAGCACACATCTAAGATTGTTGTCAAAATCTCTTGCAATGGACGTATATTACTGTATTATTATTATTATTATTACTCTGCTTATGTGGCCGAACCATTTCATTTGTTGCTTCTTGATGAAGTTCAGTACTGATGTTGTATCCACTTTTTCCTGATGTTTTTATTTCTCAACCGGTATCTTCTTGTTACCCCCAGCATTCTGCTTAGACAATTCATCTCTGTCGTGACGCATCATCATCATATGTAGCTTGTCTTTCCAGAACTTGGCTCCCATGACAGCAGTCCAGAAAAACTCTCTGTTCTGTACAATTTGACCGGTATCAGCAGCAGTCATTCTCAAATCGTCAATGACATCTTGCATCTATCGTCTTCTAGAAACTCCTCTCATTCTTCTTCCAGACACCATTTCTTCCAAAATGATCTTCTCTGAGCACTCATGTCGTTTGATGTGTCCAAAATATTTCTTTTCCTTGATGTTATGCTCTTTAATAGCCAGAAGCATATGTTCTTTTCTCTGTCCATGATATTATAAGTACTCTTCTATAGCAATTGCATTCAAAGGCATTAATGATCTTCTCTGCCTTTTTTGTCAATAAGGACTGTCGTGACTCATTATCATCAAATAGCTTGTTCTGAGCAGAACTTTGCCACCCCAACAGTCCTCCGAAATTTCTCTCTCTCATAGACCAGATGTCCTGCCTCTGCTACCGTTATGTTCAAACCATCAGTTACATCCTGAATCCATCTTCTCCGTGGTCTTCCTCTTCTTTCTTTGCCGGTATGCCTCCTTCCATGATGGTCTTCTCAAGCCCTTTATGTCTTTTATATGCCTAAAATATCTCTTTTCTTATTTGTAGCATCAGCCAGTTTTCTTTGATTTTGAGTTCTTTCTGGATAGATTTTTTGTTCTCTTCTCTGTCCAAGATATACAAGGACTCTTCTGTAACACTTATATTTGAAAGCAAATATATATTTTCCCACTGCTTTACTAAATGTCTATGTCTCACACCCATATTTCCACTGGGAATATGCATGCTCTTAGTTTTCTGATCTTTGTTTTCTTATCAGTTCCGTTCCATACTGTTTTTAGTTGTTTAATTTTTTGCAAAGCCATGTTTGTTCTTCTTCTAATTTCCTTCATCCCATTTCCATCTGTTGTTAGCAGTGAACCAAGATATTCAAAACTGTTTACATTTTCTACTTTCTCTCCATTGATAAAAATATCATTTGTCATGTTCGTTTTATCTGTTGTCATTATTTTTGTTTTGCCACATTGAGATATAGATTTTGTTTTTCGCTTTTATCTTTCACTTCTCTTAATAATTTCTCAATCCCTTTTTGTGATGTTGACAGTAACATTGTATCGTCAGCGTATCTTAGTTCAGATATTTCTCTACCTCCTATTATAAAAGGATCATATTGTTCTTTTCCGCTATCTTCTGTAACATTCCTCATGATGTTTTCTGCATATATTGTCGTGACTAGTCCTTAGTAAATGGTTAGACTACATCGAGATAACTAATTATGATGTTTATATATTATGTTTACAGCTATTACAAAGTTTTTTCACTTTAGGTTGGAGATGGCCATTTGGACCATAATTTCTGGGGCAGAGCAGAAGCTATGACAATGGCAAGGCCGTGTAAGCATGTCACTGCCAGCACTAAAGGAAGTGATATTGCTGGAGGAACGGTTGCTGCACTTGCAACTGGAGCTATTGTATTCAAAGACAAAGGGGATACTGCTTACGCTAACCAACTTTTGAGCGCTGCGAAGAGTCTCTACGTCTTTGCTAAACGTCATAGGTAAGGGATGTTCTTCGTATTCGCTCGTTAAGACGAATATAGATGTGTATATAACGATGATTTCAGTGTCGCGAAGGCAACGATGTTGGTGATCTTCATATCGTGATCATAGTTGGTGATCTTCCAATCTGAGGTCATATTGAGTCTTCATATCGTGAAAAGCATAGTTGGGATCTTCTATCGTGAGTTCCATGTTAGTGACTATATCGAGGCACATATACGTGTATTTCATATCGTGAGGTTCATGTTGGTGATCTTCATATCGTGAGGGCATATGTTGGTGATCTTCATATCGTGAGGGCACTATGTTGGTGATCTTCATATCGTGAGGCAATATGTTGGTGATCTTCATATCGTGAGGCACATATGTTGGTGATCTTCATTCGTGAGGGCACTATGTTGGTGATCTTCATATCGTGAGGTTCATATGTTGGAATTCCATGACGTGAGGACTATTATGTTGGTGGTCTCCATGTCGTTAGGCACATATTTTGGATGTCTTCATGTCGTGAGGATACGTATGTTTGTTGGTCTCCATGTCATGAGGACATATATGCTGGTGGTCTCCATGTCATGAGGACATATATGTTGGTGGTCTCCATGTCATGAGGACATATATGCTGGTGGTCTCCATGTCTTGAGGACATATATGCTGGTGGTCTCCATGTCATGAGGACATATATGCTGGTGGTCTCCATGTCATGAGGACATATATGTTGGTGGTCTCCATGTCATGAGGACATATATGCTGGTGGTCTCCATGTCATGAGGACATATATGCTGGTGGTCTCCATGTCATGAGGACATATATGTTGGTGGTCTCCATGTCATGAGAGCACATATACACCAATGACACAGTGGACACGAGTACTCCAGTGCTACAATGAACCAATACTTATGTGTGGCAGCGTATCATGGACAATGAGCAAACAATACATAGGATCATTGGAAACCACAGAGATGTGGTTTTACTTGTGGTTAGAAGAATGCTGCAAATAATTCCATGGACAGAGAAGAAAACAAATGATGAGGTTTTAACACAGGCCTGCACACAAAGAAGATCACGGTCCTTCGAGCATAAAATGCGAATAAAACGTTTAGAACATTTGGTGACAACAGAAAAAATTCACGGAATAAGAGATCATGAAGACAGAGGTAGAAGAGGTTGGATTGTCGAACAACGTGTTTCGACAAAATATCGACGTCAGAACTGATTAACTCAAGCGAAAAAAGTTTAGAACATGATCGCTAGTTCAGCAATGCATGACATGATTAACTGACAGGAAAGAGGTTGTGGAGAACAGATCGCTTATTCGCAATTCGAAGCGAACTGATTAACTGCACCAAGGAAAAGAGAGTTGTGGAGAAACATGATCGCTTATGTCAGCAATGCATGACACTTGATTAACTGCACCAAGGAAAGAGCGAGTTGTGGAGAAACATGATCGCTTATGTCAGCAATGCATGACACTTGATTGATTATTCTATTCCCATGTTGTTGGTGACCTTTCAAATAAGTATCACTTCACAAGTGCTCATTTTCTTATCTTTTATAGATCAGTAGATCCACTTACAATTGTTTATTGTTCATTGGAGGATCATCTTCATCGCACATCGAACATGTCCATAATTGCTCCCATCTTCTCTCAAGCATGTATCACATCGAACATGTCCATAATTGCTCCCATCTTCTCTCAAGCATGTATCACATCGAACTTGTTCATAATTGCTCCCATCTTCTCTCAAGCATGTATCACATCGAACATGTCATAATTGCTCCCATCTTCTCTCAACATGTATCACATCGAACATGTTCATAATTGCTCCATTTCTCTCAAGCATGTATCACATCGAACATGTTCATAATTGCTCTCATCTTCTCTCAAGCATGTATCACATCGAACATGTCATAATTGCTCCATCTTCTCTCAAGCATGTATCACATCGAACATGTTCATATTGCTCCCATCTTCTCTCAAGCATGTATCACATCGAACATGTTCATAATTGCTCCCATCTTCTCTCAAGCATGTATCACATCGAACATGTCATAATTGCTCCATCTTCTCTCAAGCATGTATCACATCGAACATGTCCATAATTGCTCCCATCTTCTCTCAAGCATGTATCACATCGAACATGTCCATAATTGCTCCCATCTTCTCTCAAGCATGTATCACATCGAACATGTCCATAATTGTCCATCTTCTCTCAAGCATGTATCACATCGAACATGTTCATAATTGATCTCATCTTCTCTCAAGCATGTATCACATCGAACATGTTCATAATTGCTCCCATCTTCTCTCAAGCATGTATCACATCGAACATGTCCATAATTGATCCCATCTTCTCTCAAGCATGTATCACATCGAACATGTCCATAATTGCTCCCATCTTCTCTCAAGCATGTATCACATCGAACATGTTCATAATTGCTCCCATCTTCTCTCAAGCATGTATCACATCGAACATGTCCATAATTGCTCTCATCTTCTCTCAAGCATGTATCACATCGAACATGTTCATAATTGCTCCCATCTTCTCTCAAGCATGTATCACATCGAACATGTCCATAATTGCTCCCATCTTCTCTCAAGCATGTATCACATCGAACATGTCTATAATTGCTCCCATCTTCTCTCAAGCATGTATTTCTGTATGCTTAGACTAACATCTCCCGTTCTGTGTTGTTTGATGTATCTACACGGTTTCTCTCGTGGTTTTCCCATTTTGCCGCTGCTATCCATATGCATAACGTGTGCAACCGAGATAGAGAATACTCTTAATCTTCTTCGTGGAAATCTTCAGAGAGTATATTTTCTCTTAGAGCGTTGATGATGTCGCTTTTTTTCCATAGAAGACCGATTCTCGATCGTAGCATTGCTCGCCAGTCAACCGCTCTTTCATTGCCCTTCACCACAGAAACACCTGGAACAAATATGAATGTAAGTGTCTGGATTGTATAGATTGCATCCACTATCTTCGTACATAACCGGTCTTGATCTTCTGTATCATGCTCATAGAGTCGCTGAACATGCATGCATGAGTCGCTTAAATTGAAACAAGTAATATCTTTTTTCCAACAACACTCGATTCACCAGGGGTGTGTTCTATGGAAGTTATGAATTCTATCCGTCCAGTGGAGACAAAGATGATCTTTGTGAAGGTGCGATATGGCTACACGAGGCTACACACGATGTCCGGTATCTGAATGATGCCAAATCGTTTGTAGATACATACGCAACTTGGGCATATGGATGGGATGACAAGATGGTGGGATGTCAAGGTATTTTATGATTATCAAATAGCTTATTCTGGGCAGAACTTTACCCCCTCCCGAACAGTCCTTCGGATGTTTTCTCTCTCATAAGCCAGATGTTCCGCCTCTGCAGCCGGCATGCTCAAATCATCAATTACATCATTAATCCAGCTTCTCCGTAGTTTTTCTCTTCTCCTCTTTGCCAGGATTTGGCGCATTTTAGCTGGTTAGATTGTTTCTATATTCTTAGTTATGAATTTTGGGAAAAGGCAGTAAAACTATTTAAAGTTTATTTTTGTATTATTTGCTTGAAAAAGACATTTTGATCGAAACGTCACTGTATTTTATTTTTATACTTTCTAAAACTATCTTATATTGTGTATTTTATTATATAACCTTTAATTAAGAACAAGGTATGTAATCTCGATATATCTGTCTGTCTGTCTGCCTGTCTGTCTGTCTGCCTGTCTGTCTGTCTGTCTATAATCTACCTAACTATGTACCTACCTGTCTGTCTGTCTACAATCTACCTAACTATGTACCTACCTGTCTGTCTGTCCTATAATCTACCTATGTACCTACCTGTCTGTCTGTCTACAATCTACCTAACTATGTACCTACCTGTCTGTCTGTCCTATAATCCACCTAACTATGTACCTACCTATCTGTCTGTCTATAATCTACCTATCTATGTACCTATCTGTCTGTCTGTCTGCCTGCCTGCCTGTCTTCCTGCCTGCCTGTCTGCCTGTCTGTCTATAATCTACCTAACTATGTACCTATTTGTCTTCCTGTCTGCCTGCCTGTCTGTCTATAATCTACCTAACTGTGTACCTATCTGTCTGTCTGTCTTCCTGCCTGCCTGTCTGTCTATAATCTACCTAACTATGTACCTATTTGTCTGTCTGTCTGTCTATAATCTACCTATGTACCTATCTGTCTGCCTGTCTGCCTGCCTGCCTGTCTTCCTGCCTGCCTGCCTGCCTGTCTGTCTATAATCTACCTAACTATGTACCTATTTGTCTGTCTATAATCTACCTAACTATGTACCTTTCTGTCTGCCTGTCTGCCTGCCTGCCTGTCTTCCTGCCTGCCTGCCTGCCTGTCTGTTTTCATAATCTACCTAACTATGTACCTATCTGTCTGTCCTATATGTATATGCAAATGAAAATCGTGGTATTTACTTTGCAGAGCTTATCTATCAACTACAGTCGCCAATGCTCTAGACACTACTTATACGTTCAGTAGTTTAACACTGCTTTCTGAGCGGCTATATAAATATTGATATGGTAGATTGGATATGAGAAAACAAAAACAATGGTAATCAATAAAATAGAGATACAAGGGAGTTGATTATAATGGTAAATGAAACAGGACTTCACATTCTGCTCATTCTCATGCTAGGAGTATCCAGAATAGACCAGATTAGAAATGAAGACATCAGGTAAAACGTGAGTATAACATCAGTATCGAGCTTCATCAAGAAACAACAAATTAAGTGGCTCGGTCACATAATCAGATTACAAACAGACAGTGAGCTTCAAAGAGCATTGTTAATCCGATACAGTGGATACAGTGGATACAGTGGATACAGAGCAAAAGGCTGTCCACGCAAAAGGTGGATCACAGAGATAACAGAGACGACGGAAAACACTGTTTATGAAGCTCACACAAAAACTCGTTCTATAAATCTTTGCTTATATTGACGCTGTGAAGTGAAACTTGATTACAGAACAGAAGCAACGCTGCTCAAACTGGGGTAGTCTTGCATAGTGGGTTCTTGGGATTGTTTTCATGTTTGAAGATGGCTGAGTCCCTGAGACCCAGTCAATGAGTCTTGCATTGTGGGTTCTTGGGACTGTTTTCATGCTTGCAGAATGCTGAGACCCAGTCGATGAGTCATGCATAGTGGGTTCTTGGGACCGTTTTCGTGCTTGCAGAATGTTGAGTCCCTGGGACCCAGTCGATGAGTCTTGTATTGTGTGCTTTGTGCATATTTTGTTGCTTGCAGAATGATGAGTCCCTGAGACCCAGTCGATGGAGGTGTGCTCTGAGATCAATGAAGCTGAGTACAAATAAGAAATAATTACATTTGCAGTTTTACTTAAGGAAATATATAATAAAATTAACAAAATCATAGTGTTGAAATATGAAACGACTTCACTAGTTAACAAAATGCAATTAAAATGTTTCATATGAAGCTAACAGTAGCGCAACAAATGTATGTGAACTTGAATCATCAGCGTACACAAGCTTTCAAAATTCATGAAGGAAATATAGTGCCTTTTATGCCGGTTTTATTGTTCGTAATGTTTCTGGTGTCTGTGCTTAACAAAGACCGTTGTTGGTGGGAATATTAACATTGGTTATTGTTGTACTTTGTAAAACTTGTGTGCTTGTAGTTTTTTCAAAGAAAATGAATCGGTAAAATGACGAATATTTGATAAACATGTGATAAATAGATCTACAAATTCTATTCTCTTTCAGTGATGCTGTATAAAGCGACAAAAAGCAACATCTACAAAACAACCGTGGAATCATTCTTCACACGAAACTGGTTTCCAAATAACAAAGTCAAATACACACCATGTGGTTTGGCATGGAGGCATAAATGGGGCTCCGTAAGGTAACAAATTTCATCCTCTTTTTCTTCAAATTGTTTCTCTATAAATTTTATTTGTTAGTCTTTAAGATGAGTGTGAAGTGCAGGTTAAAGAGTATATCTCTCAATCTTGAGGACTCTTGATCAATTCCTGGTGAATAGTGATCAGTTCTATCTTATCTGCAAGCTGTCGACTGCATGAGCAAGTATCATGTATTTCACAACTTAATTATATTGTATCACTACTACTACTACTATTATTACTACTACTACTACTACTACTAACTACTACTACTACTACTACTTTCTACTACTACTACTAACTACTACTACTCCTACTGCACTAACTAATACTACTATTAATACTACTACTACTCCTGCTACTACTAATACCACTACTAACTACTAATATTACTATATATATATATGGCCTTTTTCGTCTTTACAGACGGTCAATTGTAAGTGTTTTACTGTGACAACTTCTGAGTTATCGCTTTTCTCTCTTGTCGTTCAGCTCATACATAAGTCTCTTCTCAAAGACTCTGCGCCCTTTCGTAATTTGGCTTTCCACACAACTCTGTCACCAGCTAGTCCTTCCCATGTGCTTGGACCTATAGAAAAGTTTTTCATTGAGGCTTTGCAGACATCTTTGATATCTGAGCAGTGGTCTGCCTGGTGTCTCTTCCTCCGAAAATTCACAGAACAACATTTGTTTTGGTATGCGATAAATTTCTATTCTTCTCACATGCCCCAACCTTGTTAGTCGTCTACTGCTGAGCATGCCCATGATGGAAGGCAGGTTTGCACGTTGCAGTACTTCAGAGTTGGTTATCTTGTCGTACCATCTGATGTTCATAATCTTGCGGAGACATCGAAGGTGAAAGAATCTCCTCTCATGTCTTGAGTAGGCTGTCCATGTTTCTGAGCCATATAGTCTTCTTTTTCTTCTTTTGTCGTCACACTGCTACCGGGTTGTTGCCCAGTGTCGTGGTTTTCTGTTTTTGTATTGCGCTGTTCTGGTGGCTTGTGTGATTGTTATCTTTGCTCTTTCACAGGATTCTGCTACGCCATCTAACCATCTTTTCCGTGGTCTTCCTCTTGCCTTCTTTATAGTAAAGCCATAGCCATATAGTAAAGAACTAATTACACAGGATCGATATATAATACTACTAATACTACTACTAACTACTAATACTACTACTAACTACTAATACTACTACTAACTACTAATGCTACTACTAACTACTAATACTACTACTAACTACTAATACTACTACTAACTACTAATACTACTATGTTGCTGCTGGAACTATTACTACTAACTACTAATACTACTAATACTACTATGTTGCTGCTGGAACTATTACTACTAACTACTAATACTACTAATACTACTATGTTGCTGCTGAACTATTACTACAAACTACTACTACTTTAGTTTGGTACCATCTAGCGAGCATAAGAAAACTCGTTTTGAGAAAATTTTAAATAAAATAAAGCAATCGAAACTGAATAATGTTGCACTTGATAGTCCAAAGAATGAACTCGAAGACGAACCGATTTCTAAGGTGGGTAATAATCTTTCGGAAGGAGATTACTACTGGGATGTAATCTATAAATCTGTGGATGCTGCAGCAAATAAAATATTTCAGGCCCCGACGTTCAAAGAGCAGCAGGGATCAAGGGAGCTTCTAATGCAAATCTAGGCGGCACTAAACTTGTGTGGTTGCAGAGAGAGAGAGAGAGAGAAAGAGAGTTATTAATAATGCAGAGTTTTTCTTTCTTTAACCGCACTATATATTAACGACTGCTGTCTGGAATTTTGTGCTAAGATTTATAAGTATTCAAACAAGAAAAATAAGCGAAACAAAAGATTGAATGAAATGTTGGGGATAATTTTTGGTTAACCAACTGTGTGTGTGTATTATTCTTCGACTCTTTATTCTTATTAAACTGTTTTAATTTCACTATGTTTTGAGAAAGCATGCCAAGTGCATAGTCTGTATTCAGTATTTGTATCAGATACTATACTAGCCTTCGATCTCAGTTGTCATTCTTGAATCATCATCATCATCAGGTGCCGTCTCCACATCGAAGGTTGGCTGCAATGAATCTCCAGCATCCTCTGTCTTTCGCCTTGGTGTTGCACACTGCCAGACTGTAACCTGTCCATTTCTTAAAGTTGTTGAAAGGCAGAAGTTATTTATTGAAGAGTAGACTCGCAAAGGAAAGCACTCTGTATGAAATAATGCCTTTCCTAAAGGGTTTATGTGAAATATTCATTTAAGTGAATTTGGAGCTAACGTTATCCCATCATGTTCTCCTACAAATATATATGCCAGCATTTACTTGATATCTTTTGTTTTATCAAAGTGGATTATATTGTGTATGTTTTTGAAAGGAAGACGAGAAATATCCACACCATGTTTAATAATTCCACTCTCAATATGAACAAATTGTAATGTGAACAATTTCAGGGTTTATTTGTTTTGTTTGTTTGTTTGTTTGTTTGTTTGTTTGTTTGCCCTATATGAATTCAGAGGTAGTCACGGCGTTTAATATAACATCTGACAGATGTTTGCGTGAAGGCTAACTTTTATTTATCATCAGTGTCATTGGCCATTCAGTCGATCCTTACTTCCGACTTCAGAGGTACTTGTAAGTTGGATCCCCAAGAAAAGAATCAGGAATTTCTTTAGTTCAACCGCATACCGTGCGCACACAGCTGTACTCTAACCCCGTAATTTCCATGACAAGTTGATAGTTCTGTGTTTATTGCATGATCGTCTGGTATATATGGTCGCTTTTACGGACTGCTCCAATCGTCTGGTATATGTGGCTGTCCTTACGGACTGCTCCAATCTGTGTTCCCCTCTCCTGTATCTTTGTAAGGGACAAAAATTTACATTTCGTAAAATTCACGATTTGTGTGAAGTTTCTTAGTGCACTTAGTATTTCTAGACTATTATGGCTCTTTCTTCTAGCACAGTTGTCAGCGTATTCATTGTCCTATTCAATTTCAGTTGAATTTCCATCGCTTTATTCTATAGTTTAACACTGTAACATGAGGTAACCGAGTATTCGGTAGTTCTCAGTGCATGTCTTACTCTAGCAGTGTTCACCGACATCATTGATGGTTGTGTTGGCTGATAACGACAATCTATTTGCACTGATGTGTCAGTCCATTTGCTAAAGAGATGTCATAATAACCCTTTCTCTACCCATATTCTGGTTTTGCTTCTATCATCATTGTCGTGATCAGTATGCAAAAATCGGGGCATATCCTTTACAGGACTTAGCCATCAACAACAGTAAATGACCTTCGCCATTCAGGCGATCCAGGAAAAAACCTGGCCAGCAATGGCGGAATGCGGGAGGGCCATTCAGAGTCAGAACTGTTTGATTCTGAACACGACTTTGCTAGCGCATTTCCGACACGTTTGGTCAGGTATTTTCCGGTTTCGTTTGCCGAGCTACTGAGTTAGTGCTTGAACAACGCTGTGAGCTATGAATGTTACATGGAATGCTTTTGCTGTGTCAACCGTACGTTTGTTGTGTGTTAGTGTGTATTCAGAAAATAGCGGACAACGGTTATGACGAACAAGCTCAATCTGCCGTCCGCAGTTATATTGCGGGTGCAGAAAGCTGGATTTTGTCGTGATTGATGTTCTCTTCGACAAGAATTGCAATTCAAGTGATGAACAGTTTTGTGTTGCTAAATTAGCTACGGCCATATGCATTTTATGCGGTGCAGGTTGCTTTTTTGTGGAGGTACTCGGCTGTTTCATTCTGGAATTAGTTTACACAGGAAACATTTCACAGTTGCTAGCATTTTGTGTGATTTTTATTGGCACAGGAACGGAGCAATTATGGGGTGGCCCGTTGCAGTGAAGTTGGAACCGTACTTATGAACTATAAACTACTACTTTAACTACAGAAACCTTCTTGTTCTCTGTGAAATATAGAACTTCCACTCTTCACTAACTCTGTTCTGAACCATCTTCTTCAGTTCAGGCCATGAGACTCGAATCGTTTTAACCTGCTCTTCTATCGTTTTCTTGCAATAGTATTTTGTGCTATGGTTTATTAAATCTTCTCATTGCCCACATCTCTGTGTGTTTAAACCAAGTACATATCTGGTATTGCTGTTTAGTTTTTTCCTGAATGTGTACCTAATCAATCGTCACTTTCTTTCTTTAACTTGAAGAGGTTTTTCCTGTTCTCCACAAGTCTGTATTTGATATCACTTTTGGTTATCTAATATGTATTTCTCCCTACATTATGCTATCAGTGCCAAACCTGGACACTGACATTAAATGATAGAAGAAAACTAGTCACAACAGAGATGAACTGTCTACGAAGAATGCTGGGAGTAACAAGAAGAAACCAGCTTAGAAATGAAGACATCAGGAAAAAGTGGGTACAACATCAGTACTGAACTTTATCGAGAAGCAACAAATTAAATGGTTCGGCCACATAAGCAGATTACCAACAGGCAGTATACCACAGAGAGCAATGTTGCTGCGATACAGTGGATACAAAGCAAAGGCTGACCACGAAAAAGGTGGACCTCAGAGATAACAGAGAATGTGCACAAAGAGACTCGCTCCAGGTGTCCCCTTTTTCGACCTGACGCTGAAAAGCAAACAGGATTAGATAATAGATAGATAGAACATGTAGCTTAACTACTTGTTTCTGTTTTTCTTTGTTTCCTTACTCATAATTTCAAATGATATATTCAATTTTTATATTTATTGTTGTAACTAAAATTTCTATCTTTCTCTTGGTGTCATTCTTGTTACTCGTTTTTATGTCAACATTCTTTCTTTTTTTTTTCGTCAGCTTTTGATTCTCGTTATTTCTTTCTATTATTATTGATAAGTTCGTCCTTCTTATTCAATTTATTTTTTCCTTTTACTTATATATTCATCTTTCTTCATGACACCTACTTTAACTATTCTATTGTCATTGTCAATACAAAATCTTACATGTAAAATCTAAATAATGTAGTTTTACAAAGTACATAAACAGCCACGTTTCGACCAAAAGGCCTTTATCAAGCAAAGGATACAAAATCTCCTCCATTTGTATCGATTCACCAATATGTATATTTCAACATTTTTAAATATTTTTATTTTTAATTCTTATATTTTGTATTCCATTCCTATCATTTTTCTCGGTCTTCATTTTTACTATTTTTTTTGTATGTTATATTTATTGTTTTCTATTTATATTTAAAAAAAATAAACTACCGTTACTGCCTGTAGTACCACTTTTTTAGGACGATGTAGGACGAGAGACTCAGGAATGTAATGACCGAATGGCTAGTGCAGTCGCCGTGACGCTGTTCAGGTTCGAATTTATTTCATTTTGGCCGGAAATAGAGACAAAAATCCTTGGCCTTACCGTGACTTGAACACTTGTTTCTATTTATATAATGACATTTTATTGTTATAGTCCGTTCAACTTGTCATGCCCACAGATAAAAATTTGTATCTTTGTAACCATTTGATGAAATAACTTGAAAACTTGCATGTGAACTACACATGTTCCCGACGCTACAAAACATTTTTGCCATTCAAACAATCATACCATCTAGAAGTTTCCTTCTTTGTGCTATATATTTAACGCCTTTGTTGGTATGGTTGAAGAAAACTCATGTTTACAGCAATTTAATACATTGATGACAAAAATAGCAACATTCAGGGCGAAATTCACGGTTTTGGAAAAGTTCTTGCATTTTTCGGCCACCATAACGACTCGGGCTGAACTTTGTAAAGAATTGACGCCATTAGTGCGAGATGGACATTTAGTTAAAGGCGTATATCGAAATTAGTGTGAAGTTATTTTGTAATATTGTTGACTTCTATATTGTTGACAGTCATTGATTTAACATACATAATGAGTTTGAAGTGCAAATTTATTACAATGCAAAAGTGTCATTAATGTTATACGCGCATTTCCGACATTATTTAAAAAAAACAATAATACAACTATGTCTACATTTCTTGTTTATTTCATGACACCATTGCAGTATCAACATTGGCCCCATGTATGAGCTGGGATAATACGCCTTTGAATGAGACTTGACATCAAATGTCATATGTGTGCGTTTACTGTAAAAACTAAAATGCTGTATCAGACTTGCCAAATATGCCGCCAACATCAAAGGAAACCGTTATATTACAAAATCCAGGTTTCCTATAGCAATTTCTTCCATCAGAAATTTGCGTCGGTATAATTCTAAGATTGTGTGCAAAGTTTCGCTACTGTGAAATAGATGGTTTTGCTGCAATTCGCATTGGACTGTGGGTATGAGTTGTTGAACGGGCTATAGTTTCGTAGCTCTTAGTCTCTGTTCTGTTTGTTTTACTGTCTCATGAGATATAATGACATCTTATTGTTACTTTCCTAGCTCTTAGTGTCTGTTCTGTTTGTTTTACTGTCTGGTAAGAAATTCCTCCTCTCTTTTGTCTCTTGAAAAACATCTAAAATCTTCTTGAGTACAACTACCTACTCCAGTCTTCAGTTTCATGATCTCCTATTCATATATTCTACAACCAAGGAAACTCTTCCTGATTCACTTTTCCATTAGAGTTTCGATGTCGTCAATTGATGGTTCACTTACACTTATCATCATTTCTAACGAGTAAAGTCGGTGTTCAAAATAATAATAATAATGATAATAATGATAATTCCTCTACCGTTATACGAAGTTACATAGGGCCTGCAAGTAATTCCTCCATGCCACTCTATCCTGGACAACTCGTGCAATCTCTTCGATGGAAATGAGACCGATTTACTTGTATTTCTCAGCAAAGTTCGTTTTAGGAAATTTACGGCCTCTTCTCTTTCTTGATCAATTTTCATCCCACTTCATTGCCTGCTTTGGTATTCTTTGATCATTTCAAAGTACTTCGTCCCATTTTATGTTCATTATTTTTCGCAGTCATCTATTTTCATATGCATTCAACTTGCTTTCTTCTATATTCTTAGTTTTTCTCTTCTATATTCTTTCGTTGGCATATGTTAGAACTGATACAACATTGGAATTGAAAATGCTTAATTTAATTTTAAAACTTTTAAACTTGCAGTTCCATATTTTATTTAGACTTTTAAAAGTTGAAATTGCTTTGACAATTCGTAGCATAAGACTTACTTTATTCATCAGCATTGCAGGAAGTGTTGCTTTTATCGCTCTTGTGGCAGCTGATCTTGGAATACAGCCTACCAAGTTGCGACAGTGGGCTGTTGAACAGATCAACTATATTCTGGGAGATAACCACCATAACGGCGGCTGCTTCAGTTTTCAGATAGGTCAGTGGTGGCAGATGTAACGTTGGGTGTAGAAAAGGGTTTTAGGGGTTTTAAAGCAGAAAGATTAACTTCATTGCATCAGGTTTTACCTCATATGACTCTGATGAAATTACCTCCTATGAACCACTAATTTGGCATTCAAATGTATACACATCACAGCACCAGTCGCTATAGTGAATGTTCTCAAAGATCATCTTTTTGCGTTATGTGTTAAACCTTGCAAGTTTTAATTATAGCTCATCTAACTATAGCGTATCCTTTTATAGGACGTTGCTCTCTTTGCAGCACATTTGAAGTTCACTCTGTCTCTAGCCAGTTCACCCACTTCGTCGATGGTCATACTCATGGTTTCTAGGACGTTGCTCTCTTTGCAGCACATTTGAAGTTCACTCTGTCTCTAGCCAGTTCATCCACTTCGTCGATGGTCATATTCATGGTTTCTTAATACTTTCTAATTTAATATTGCTAGCAAAAATCTGAAGTTCACTCTGTTCTACAGTTCATCACTTCCGATGGTCATATTCATGGTTTCTTTAATATCTTATCAATTTAAATTTAATAAATTATAGCTATAAGCATGAAAATATTATATGATGTAAATACTATATAAATGTAATATCTACAAGGTAAACTAACAGAATTGTTGTGGGATACAAATGCTGGTGATATACAACAATTATGTTTCACAACTCAGCAACATTCATGGTATGGTAAGAGTTGTACACATTTTAAAATGTGTGGATAATGCATAACAATTGTTGAACGGGTTGCTTTTATACGGACAATGTTTAACTCTCTTATATTGAATTGTATGATAATGTGCTGGGCGTATGTAGCTTAAGTAGTAGTGAGCTCGATCACAACCCAAGCATACCTGGTTCAAATCCCGCGGTGGGCAAGTTTAGAAGCAAATTAGTTTCCGTGGAATTTTTACAAATGGTAATAATAGACCACACCGTTCAGAAAACAATGGTAAACTACTGAACGTATAAGTGGTGTCTAGAAAATCACTATGGTTGATAGCTCCGTCCTGTAATGAATATGCCACAATTTTCATTTTCATTATAATGTGAAATTTGTGATTATTCCTAACTTATCTATATCTCCACAGGCTATGGATCCAGATACCCACTTCGACCACATCACAGTGGAGCATCTTGCCCAGATCCTCCAGCACATTGCAGCTTTGCCCAGCTCTACGCTACTGGGCCCAATCCACATGTTCTGACAGGAGGCATCGTTGGTGGACCAGATGAAAACGATAACTACAAAGATGTCAGAACTGACTATGTTCAGAACGAGGTTGCTATAGATTACAACGCTGGCTTCCATGCAGCTGTAGCTGGTATTGTTCATCTTGAGGGGGTGAACCAGATGCCCACAACCCATAATAAATGTCCATGTAACCACTAATAACAACTAAATATTGACAATAATAAATAAAATGGACCCTATATGAGAGTAATCATGGGATTAGTTTTTATATAAATATTTCTGTATTGTTGTTTTTAATGTTGTATTGATATTTGCGTACTCTGACAATGAACATCAACTAAAGCATAGACCCCCAAACTTTACGAAATAAGGAAGTGGAAAAACACATATGTGCTTTTGAATATAAGTGTTACACAAGAGTTCTCCGTATATCTAGGACAGAGAAGAGAGCAAATAGGTCTATCCAGAAAGAACTCAAAATCAAAGAAAACTGGCTGATGCTACAAATACGAAAAGAAAACTGAGACAGTTTGTACATATAAAAAGACACGAAGGTCTGGAGAAGACCATCATGGAAGGAGGCATACGGGCAAAGAGAAGAAAAGGAAGACCACGGAGATGATGGATTCAGGATGTAACTAATGGTTTGAACATGACGGCTGCGGAGGCAGGACATCTGGCCTATGAGAGAGAGAAATTCCGGAGGACTGTTGGGGTGGCAAAGTTCTGCACAGGACAAGCCATTTGACGATGATGATGATTCCTTTAGTTTCGTTGTATTTTACATAAGTCCTGCAAGCAATTTCTCCATATCACTCTATCCTGGGAAACTTGTTAAATCTCTTCTGTGGAACAGACTCAGACATTTCTTGTCACTCTCAGTAAAGTTCGTTTCATTATTTTCATAGGGTATCCTTTCTTCTTGGATTCTTTGTCTCTCACTTCAATGCCGTCATAGTACTTTTGATCATTTCTTCTCAGAGTATTCCCAACATATCCTTATCCTCGCTAATCATATGAAACTCATTATTATGTCTCGCAGGTACTCAGTTCTACTGAAGCAATTCTTGACTAAATATTTCTAGTATAACTGCGGCATTAATTGGTATGTCCTTATCCAACAAATGAGAGCCGCTGTAGCGTAGTTGTTAGTGAACTCGCTTCGCAAGGCTGGTGGTCTGGGTTCAGCTCCGCAATGTGCGTGGAATTTTTCCCGACCGCGACGGCTCTCAGGTCGACCCAGCCTCAACTGGGTACCAGATATGCTCTGGGAAAGTAAAGGCGGCCGGCGTGATGCTGACCACATCACCCATCGTGTGTCGACGGTCAATGAAAAATACAGGCCTAACACTGTATTGACCTATATACCACGAGGTATGAAAGGGTTCCTTTACTTTTTTATCCAACAAATAGTTGCAAAGAAACTACCGTACATTCGCCTCTCTTTGTTCGTCTTAACCATCTCCCCAGCACCATTATAACTGAAGAATTCCAACCCGAAACTGCTTTGCACTAACCGATGTACTATATCGATTATGTGAAATAAATGCAACATTTAAAATATCATGTGTTCAGTAATGCAACATTTAAAATATCATGTGTACAGTAATGCAACGTTTATAACATCAAGATTACAAGAGTAATGTTTAAAACATATTGTTTATAAAAATGTACCGACTAAAACATCAAGTTTACAAGAGTAATGTTTAAAACATATTGTTTATAAAAATGTACCGACTAAAACATCAAGTTTACAAAAATGTACCGACTAAAACATCAAGTTTACAAGAGTAATGTTTAAAACATCAAGTTTACAATAATGTACCGACTAAAACATCAAGTTTACAAGAAGAGACTACAAGTATTTCATTTACTTCAATATTGTTCTTGATATACTCATATTGTGCAAGAAATTTATATTAGTCTGTTTTTTTCTGTTTTTTCCCGATCCAGAAGCACTTGAGTTTTCAGCTCTTCGGCTCGGTGCCATAGACATCGTAACCCTTCGGTTCGGTGCCACGAACACCGTCAATCTGGGGAACCTGTGGCTTTTCTGCCAGCCCACGGAATTGATCCCGCACACACAGAGGGCTAGTCACCCGCAGTCCAACGCGCTACGAACACGCTGGGCATGCGGGCTTAGTCTGTGTTAGAGAAATGTCGCAACTTCATCTTTGCTCTATGTCATACTGAGATGAAGGTCGATGAGAAAGCAGATGCTCTGATTGGTAATGATACGATCGAGAATTGTACTATGAACTTTCTTTCTTTCTTTTGTCCTTCTCTGCTTTTTTGCCGTTAGGCGTAGCAGGTTTAACTGATGATCGGTTTCCGAGATAATGCACGCTCGGTCGCTTGATATGTTTTGTCCTTCTCTGTTTTTTTGCCGCTAGGCATAGCAGGTTTAACTGATGATCGGTTTCCGAGATAATGCACGCTCGGTCGCTTGATATGGTGTGGTTTTGTGGGTTTAGATGTCTTACTCCATCAACCCATCTTGATTCTTGATTCCATTTTCAGGCTGTACGCTTCGGTTCGCACCTCAACTGGTGTATTCGGGTTCATTCTGACCAAGTGGCCAAACTATTTGAGTCTCTGTTTTTCAATAAATCTAATAGCAAAAAACTATCAACACAAACGAGATTATCAATGCTCTAAGAGAAAGCATACACCTTGAGAATTTCAACCAATGATATAAATAGTATTGTATAACTCATCTGCTCAAGCTAGGCACAGCTTCGCACCAATGTCGTATATCACAATGCCGCACCAGCAAGACGGGAAACCTTGCAAGAAAACACAGTACATGCATCAACCGTCTTTGTCTCTCTTACTTCTGACCTGAAGATAGTAATCTCTACGTACAGTTTCGTGAGTATTCTTAACATCATCATTTCAAGTAGGAGCTTACTAGAGCGTCTGATTAATACAACTGTTCTGTAATTGGTGCATTTCTTTAGATCGTACTTTTGGGGAAATGGGATATATATATATATATATATATATATATATATATATATATATATATATATGACAGTTTTCTTCATCTTCTTCTCTTCCACCATTTACTTTTTTATAGAAGTGTTGGGCAAATTCCACCATACAATGCATGGTATATTTCTTACACAATGCATGGTATATTTTCATATCAACACCCTGTTGCAAAAGGCCCAAGTGAGATGGGTCGGTCACGTTGCTCGGATGCCTGATAAACGCATCCCAAAACAGTTGATGTATGGCGAGCTTGAAGGAGACAGACGTTTACCTGGTGGACAGAAAAAAAGCTTTAAAGACACTCTTAAAGTGTCTCTGAAATGCTTCGATATAGACAATACGTGCTGGGAATCCCTTGCGCAAGATCGCCAAATGTGGCGCTGTAACAACAAAGAGGAACCCGAATAGCTGAGAATCATCGTATTGTTGAGTCACAGGAAAACGAGCAGCGCGAAAGACAGAGCACACAACACGCACATGTCTAACCTTGATCATGTATGCCCCACCTGTGGTCGGGATTCTGTTCTAGGATTGGACTCTACAGTCACCTTCCGACACACCAGAGAGGTGCAACAGCACACGTCTGAGATTGTTGTCATCATCGCTTGCGATGGACAGGCTATTATATTTTCACACCTTGCGTTCACCTTGCTTTAATTAACAGCTGGTGGACCAAGTGCCACGCTATTTGGTGATGGTGGTCGGCGTCCTGGGTCCTGCCGCCATCTCAAGTGGCGTTATGGTAATCTTAAGGCTTAACAGTTGTGGTAAATTCATATTCTAGTCCACCTATTTTTAATTGATCCTAAGGTCATAAATTGACTATGGTTTTCCATGTCTACATAGCATTTTTAGAGTTTAGGTTAGTTAACTGTGATAGAATGCCCTGGTATCGCCCACCACATAGAAAGTTTAACGAATACAAAGCAAGAGGAAGACCGCGTAAAAAGTGGCGCGACGGCATGAAGAACAGACTTACGAAAATGAATATCAGCTTACAAAGTGTCTTAAAACAAACACACACACAAGATCACTACGCCCCTCCAACACTTCTATAAAGAAGTCAATGGTGGAAGAGAAGTAGAAGAAGAAAACTGTGATAGGGGCTGGGCGTCTGTAGCTTAAGCGACAGTGATCACAGCACAAGCGTACCAGGCTCAAATTCTGCGGCGGGAAATTTTAAAGCAAATTCGTTACCGTGGATTTTTACGAACGGTAAAAACAGACCTCTTGAGAGCCGCTGTAGCGTAGTTGTTAGTGAACTCGCTTCTCAAGGCTGGTGGTCTGGGTTCAGCTCCCGCAATGCGCGTGGAATTTTTCCCGACCGCGACGGCTCTCAGGTCGACCCAGCCGCAACTGGGTACCAGACATGCTCTGGGAAAGTAAAGGCGGCCGGCGTGATGCTGACCACATCACCCATCGTGTGCCGACGGTCAATGAAAAATACAGGCCTAACACTGTATTGACCTATATACCACGAGTATGAAAGGGTTCCTTTACCTTTTTTAAAAAACAGACCTCACATTTCAGAAAACAATTGAAAACTACTGAACGTATAAGTGGTGCCTGGAAATTGACGACTCGTTTGCTGTGGTTGATGGTGGTGCACTGTAAAGGATATGTCACGATTTTAAATTCATGTTTAAACAGTGATAAAATCAGCAATAAATTTAACGGCTGATTTTTTATTATAAGAAATTTTGACTTAAAATGTGAACACCATTCTACTCTATTACCACTTTAAAGTAATGATTTTTTAATTTAAAATACTGATGCCACTTTCCTGGATGGTGTAAATATGGATGTAGTATGTGTCGGTACACGTGTTATTGCTTGCAAATGTATAGAATATCTGTTATCAGTTATATGTGGACTATCATCATAGCACTCCAGACATGTACATAGGTGCTCCGATCTCCGTCAAAATCCAGCAGCGTCCAGCGGCCCAACAAGCCAGTTCGATGTTGATTAATCAATTTCTAGAATATAATATATTCAAATTAAGTGGTCAGGGACAATTTGATTCTCAGTTTATTATTATTAATTGTTTTCTTACTTGCTATAAATCCTTTTTGCATTTCCGTTTTTTTAATTTAGAAATATGTCGTCAATATAATTAAACAGATTGTTCATTTCTAAACATATTGTTATATTGTACATGCTCCATAAATAACAATAACAGTTTTGTGACGAAATAACAGCCGTCTGTATTAAAATGTATAATTTTTTTTAATATGGTCGGTAAAATCGGGTTTTTCTGGTCCACTATGTTAATAAGCGCTATTGTTATTTCACCAGTGCCAAACTTAGTCTCTGACAGCAACACACAAAGGAAGGTGGTGGGGGTCACAAGGAAAGATAGACTACGAAACGAGAACATCAGAAGCAGAGTGGGCATAACTTCATGTACCAAATACATTGAAAGACAACAAATGCAGTGGTTCGGACATGGTAACAGAGAAAAAAGATGGATAGACAATATCAAGACCACATTAAATATGATGAGGGTAGTCTTCAAAGTCGTTGCCCGGGAAAAATAAATTAAAAAGATCTAAACAATAATCTCTATAAACATATTCAACATCTTCAAAATTATACCGGAGACCCTTGTAGTGCTGAGGACCGATATTCCTTTTTAAGAAAGAGATCGAAACGCACATGGTTACTCTCGACACTCCCCCGTGAGTCCTTTTTTTAATTTTAATAACGAGCGTTTGAGAAAGACACTCCCCCGTGGGTAATTTTTTTATGTGTTTGTGCAGACATTGTTGTAACGAACCCTACCTGATTGTTCTGTGTCTAGTTTAATAACGAGCGTTTGAGAAAGACGCTCCCCCGTGAGTCATTTTTTAATTAATGGCTCATTGGTTGTGTACGTAAAACCGCTCGTATTGCTAGGCTAGGCGATTGGTGTCGTAAGGACTAGGTAAGTGGTTCGAGTCCCGTGTTTGTCTATTTGTTTTTCGGAAGTTCTTAATACCTGTACCATGTTTATTTGTTGATCATATTCGTTACTTCCGGTGCTTCCTCTGAAGTTCTTAAAAAAAACTCCGTGTGCTTATTCTCGGAAGTGCAATGATTAATGATGTATCAATCAGTCAATCAATCAATCTGCATATCTAGGACAGTAATCCATATACGTGTCTGAAGATTGAAAGCATCTGTAGATAACATTAATTATGCTGACGCCAGGGGTAATGGACCTATTGAAGCTTGGACTGAGAGCAGAGGGATGACAGTGACCAGAGTTGTGCTGGATAAAAGATCTAGTGACCGGAGTCTCAGAGAGCAACTGAAGTTTGGTGGTCTCTGTGACGTAGAGGTTAGATGATAGTCTCTCGTGATAAAGGTACCAGGTTCGTCCCTCGTGTAGCATCTGGGTATATTTCCAGAGATCCCTGATCTCTGTGTAGATGAGATCGAGTTCCTCGTCCTATCGGAAACGGACGATAAAACGTAGGTCCCGTGTTCAATTTGAGCACGTAATAGAACCCTTAATAATTAATAATAATAATTCCTCTCGTACCGTTATACCTTACATAGGACCTGCAAGCAATTTCTCCATACCGCTCTATCCTGGACAACTCGCTCAATCTCCTCAATGAAAATGAGACCGATATTTCTTGCCTCTCTAAACAAAGCTCGTTTCAGGGTCTCCTTAAGTTGTTCTCTCTTTCTTGAACCCTTTGCATCTCACCTCAGGGCCTGCTTTGATATTCGTTGATCATTTCTTCTCAAGGTGTGTCCAACATCTCTCCATCTTCTCCTTCTTATACAAGTTGTCACTAGTGGTTGACCAGACATTTCTTCTCAAGGTGTGTCCAACATCTCTCCATCTTCTTCTTATAACAGTTGTCACTAGTGGTTGACCAGACATTTCTTCTCAAGGTGTGTCCAACATCTCTCCATCTTCTCCTTCTTATAACAGTTGTCACTAGTGGTTGACCAGACATTTCTTCTCAAGGTGTGTCCAACATCTCTCCATCTTCTCCTTCTTATAACAGTTGTCACTAGTGGTTGACCAGACATTTCTTCTCAAGGTGTGTCTAACATCTCTCCATCTTCTCCTTCTTATAACAGTTGCCACTAGTGGTTGATCAGACATTTCTTCTCAAGGTGTGTCCAACATCTCTCCATCTTCTCCTTCTTAATAACATTTCCTAGTGGTTGACCGATTTCTTACTAGGGTGTCAACATTTCTCATCTTCTCCTTCTATAACAGTTGTCACTCAAGTGGGACCAGTACATTTCTCTCAAGGTGTCTCCAAATTGTCTCCTCTTCTCTTCTATAACCAGTTGCCCACCCCAGGTGCTTTGAAATTCGTAGTCATTTCTTCTCAAGGTGTGTCAACATTCTCCATCTTCTCCTTCTTATAACAGTTGCACTAGTGGTTGATCAGACATTTCTTCTCAAGGTGTGTCCAACATCTCTCCATCTTCTCCTTCTTATAACAGTTGTCACTAGTGGTTGACCAGACATTTCTTCTCAAGGTGTGTCCAACATCTCTCCATCTTCTCCTTCTTATAACAGTTGTCACTAGTGGTTGACCACTAAGAACTGTTGACAGTACACACAATCGAGAGAGTTGGAAACTACTGTCCGAACGAAATTCATTAAAAAGATTACAAATAAAATTCCTACAATAATAACTTCACAATCTTCCAACAAAAAATTACATCGGTGACTCCTCGCCGGTGCTACAGAGTTCGTGCACTACAACTTAGATCTTCCTGTGTAAGAAAGAGATCGTAGCACACATGGTTACTCACCGAAGTGCATTGATGATGATCATATCAATAAATTAATCAATTAACTAAAGTATGAAAGTAATGGTCTGAACCTCTATTCTCTCATACTTGAAGTAGTTGTTGATGTATGTTTTATTAAGTGCATCTTATAACTAGAAAACTACTATCTAGATCTCCCAACACTTTACACGATCAAATCTCTGTCTTCCACTACAACTAATATCATATTTATTCTCTTTTACTTACAAGGAAACTTTATATATGGCTTTGTATCTGATGTTGTGTCTGCTACCACTTCTGGTATCGCTATCAGAAGGTAAGAAGAATTATTCTGGCGCGCTGTCCAATTCCATACTATTCTACGAAGCGCAGAGATCAGGCAAGCTTCCAGCGAATAACCGTATCATATGGAGAGGTATAATTTCAGATTTTATTTTAAAACAGCATTTACAACAAACAAACAACTAAACAAAACCCTAGAAAAGAAATCAGATTTTCAGCATTTTCCCATTCATGCACAGATCAATGATTCTAAAGAAATCAGCATTTCCCATTCATGCACAGATCAAGGATTATAAAAAATAATGAACCGCCGTAGCATTTTCAAACCTTATGGTATCAAGTGTCTGTCATTTTACATTTCTACACCCTAGTACGCAGGCGGTAGAATGGCTAATTCCTTTCCTAACGTGTGCAACGTCGAGTGTGGGTTCGAACTGACAACCCTCTTGTGTCTGAGTGGATAAGGGAACGCTTATGCATTACGCTAATAGTTACTTACTTCTTCCATACATCACGCTAATAGTTACTTACATCTTCCATACATCACGCTAATAGTTACTTTCTTCTTCCATACATCACGCTAATAGTTTTTTGCTAATTACTTCTTCCATACATCACGCTAATAGTTACTTTCTTCTTCCATACATCACGCTAATAGTTACTCACTTCTTCCATACATCACGCTAATAGTTACTCACTTCAATTCAACTTATCTCTCGGTCACTTATTCCATACCTCTACTAATTTAATCTTTTACTTGTCTGTTAAAACAGATAGTTCAGTAATTTACTGAGAAATGGACATCACAGATATTATGAACAACTTTTGTAAGACCAGACAGAGTTATGGGAACTGTCATCTAACATGAAGTGTGAAGTACATAAGAACTAACATGACCAAATATGGCGTACGATATATAATACATTCAACAAAGGCAAAAAAATCCCAAATAAATAGAATGTAGATGGGGAAGAATAATACCTCAAAATATAAACTACAGATCGAAGCGAAACAACAAAAGTGATCCCAAAGTCAGATTATAGAAGCATCTCACCACTAGAAAATTAAAAATAGTATGGAATGTAACTGATAAGAAAACAAAGTTCAGAATACTAAGAGCATTCATATTCCAAGTAACAATATATCGTGTGAAGCAAAAACATTTAACAAAGCAGTGAAAAACATATATGTGCTTTTGAATATAAATGTTACAGAATAGTTCTCCGCATATCATGGACAGAGAAGAGAAGAAATAGATCTATCCAGAAAGAAACTTAAAAAAAATGGCTGATGTTACAAATAAGAAGGAGAAAATTGAAGTATTTTGGACATATAAAGAGACACAAAGTACTGGAAAAGACCATCATGGAAGGAGACATCCCGGCAAACAGGAGAAGAGGAAGACCACGGAGAGGATGGATTCAGGATGAAACTGATGATTTGAGCATGATCGCTGCAGAGGCAGGACTAGGACATCTGGTCTATGAGAGGGAGAAATTCTGAAAGACTGTTACGGTAGCAAAGTTCTGCACATAACAAACTATTTGATGATTATGTCTACTAGCAAACACAAGTAAAATGTATACACACTTCAACATCAGCTTATAGAGATATCTTACTACTAGCACACATAAGTCAAATATATACAAAACACGTACAAACAAAGTACTATAGTTTTACAAAATACAGAAACAGTGACGATAAACAGCAACTTTTCGACCAAAAGGCCTTTATCAAGCAAACAATACAAGAATGACGAATTTCGAGGAACACTACAAATGGACGATTACATGTGGAAACATAAACCTATCTAATGAAAATCTGGGAATAAAAACGAACAACGAAATGAGTGCAACACAAAACCGGAAGTGGAAAAGAAGAGAAACAATAAACAATATAGTGGATAAATAACCCATATATGGAGCAAACACACATATAGATAACAAGGCACGAGATAAGACAGTACTAAGAAGCATAGGAATGTAATGCGTTGAGTCCAAGAGGTCGCAAAGTGCCATAGAATGAAATAAAACGGTTCTCCAGGGCAAATCGACTGCGATCATCGGAGGAACATGATCGGATGGCTGTAACCTGGACATCACAAGCTCCTGAATGGCCAGTATCATTGAAATGAGTGGCTACATGGGTGACAGAGCATTGGCGTATATCGCTTTAGTGTTGGGCGAATCGGTCACTGCGCCTCTTACCGGTTTCACCAATATAGGCCTTGTTGCATCGTTTGCAGGTGATGGCATAGATGATATTGCAGGACTCACACGTGAAGCTGTCTTGAAGGGCATACGTAGCTTTTGGAAAAGAGACAGTGCGGGTCTGTATTACATATGCACATGTATTACAGCGCCGACAGCCACACTGGATGGTACCAAAGTGACTCTGGATATTAGGCTTGAGGCGACTGTGTACCAACAAATCCTTGAGGCTTCTGTCCCGTCTGTACGCCACCAAAGGATAGTGTTGGAAGACTGAACGTGTCTCAGGATCAGACTGAAGAATAGGGGGATGATGGAATAAGACCTTTTCACCAGGGAACTATGAGGGTGGAAAGTTAAGATATAAATTTAACACCAAATATATACACACTTCAACGTCAGCTTACAGAGGCATCTCACTACTAGTACACATAAGTCAAATATATACACACTTCAACATCAGCTAATAGAGGTATCTTACTACTAGCACACATAAGTCAAATATATACACACTTCAACATCAGCTTACAGAGGCATCTCACTACTAGTACATAAGTCAAAGATATAACACTTCAAATCAGCTTACAGAGGTATTTACTACTAGACACATAAGTCAAATATATACACACTTCAACATCAGCTTACAGAGGCATCTCACTACTAGTACACATAAGTCAAATATATACACACTTCAACATCAGCTAATAGAGGTATCTTACTACTAGCACACATAAGTCAAATATATACACACTTCAACATCAGCTTACAGAGGCATCTCACTACTAGTACACATAAGTCAAATATATACTCTACTAGCACACATACGTCAAATATATACACACTTCAACATCAGCTTTTTATTTGTTTTCCGATCCAGAAGCACTTGCGCTTTTCAGCTCTTCGGCTCGGTGCCATGGACATCGTAACCCTTCGGTTCGGTGTCATGAACACCGTAAATCTGGGGAATCTGTGGCTTTTCTGCCATCCCACGGAATTGAACCCGTACACACAGAGGGGTAGTCACCCGTAGTCCAACGAGCTACGAACACGCTGGGCAGACGGGCCAACATCAGCTTATAGAGGCATCTCGCTACTAGCACACATAAGTCAAATATATACACACTTCAACATCAGCTTATAGAGATATCTTACTACTAGCACACATAAGTCAAATATGTACTCTACTTCTTCTTTCTTCTTCTTTTGTCGTCTCACTGCTACCGGGTTGTTGTCCAGTGTCGTCTCACTGCTACCGGGTTGTTGCCCAGTGTCGTCACAGTGCTACTGGGTTGTTGCCCAGTGTCGTCACACTGCTACCGGGTTGTTGCCCAGTGTCGTCACTCTGCTACCGGGTTGTTGCCCAGTGTCGTGGTTTTCTGTTTTTGTCTTGTGCTGTTCTGGTGGCTTGTGTGATTGTTATCTTTTCTCTTTCACAGGATTCTGCTACGCCATCTAACCATCTTTTCCGTGGTCTTCCTCTTGCTTTCTTTCCCGATGTTCTGTTGTAGAAGACTCTGTATACTGTTGAGTTTTGATGCATTCTTATTAAGTGGCCAAACCACTTCATTCTTTGTTTCTCTATGTAATTCAAGCACGGTTTTGTGCCAACTTTCTTTCTTTTGCTGATGTTGGTGATTCTGTCTTTTCTTGTTGTTGGTAACTTTTCGCAGGCAACGCATTTCACATGTAGTTATTCTTTGTGACTGCGCTTTGCTCAATGTCCATGTTTGGCTCTGGTAACACAAAGTAGGTATAAAAATGCTGTTGATCATCTGTTGCTTAGCTGCCTGTGAAATTTTGGGTGCTTTAACAGTGGGGCTAGCTGGTAGGTTACAGCATTTGCTTTTTGCACTCTAGCCTCTATCTCTCTATCTAGTTTTCCGTCTTCTGTGAATATGCTTCCTAAGTATTTGAATTCTTTCACTTGGTTTATTTTAGTGCCATTGACATGGATGTCTAGATTATTATGTTTTCTTCCCATATTCATTATTTCTGTTTTAGTGTTGTTGATTTTCATGTCATGTTTTACACAATTTTTGTTCAAGGTGTCAATATGATGTTGTAGATCTTGTTCATTTTGATGTATCAGGCACTGATCATCTGCAAACAACAGTTCATTTATTTCATCATTATCTGAATTTGACTCTTGAGTTATTTTATCCATATATGCAATAAAGAGTAGTGGTGAAAGGACACAACCTTGTCTAACACCTGATGTAATGGAGAACCAGTGGGTGATTCCTTCTGTTGTTCTTACTGTACTCTGGCTATCTTAATATAAGGCCATGATATTACCTAATAGTTGTCCCTGGACGCCATATTCTTCAAGGATCTTCCATAGTTTGCACCTGTTTACTCTATCAAATGCCTTTTCTTGGTCAATAAATATAAGTTGTTTACTTTGATTATATACTCTACTAGCACACATAAGTCAAATATATACACACTTCAACGTCAGCTTAAAGAGGTATCTTACTACTAGCACACATAAGTCAAATATATACACACTTCAACGTCAGCTTAAAGAGGTATCTTACTACTAGCACACATAAGTCAAATATATACTCTACTAGCACACATAAGTCAAATATATACACACTTCAACTTCAGCCTATAGAGATATCTTACTACTAGACAGTAGCTGTGATAAAGCTCGCCTATAGAGATATCTTACTACTAGACAGTAGCTGTGATAAAGCTCACCTATAGAGATATCTTACTACTAGACAGTAGCTGTGATAAAGCTCGCATATAGAGATATCTTACTACTAGACAGTAGCTGTGATAAAGCACGCCGTGTGAAATTAAAGCATTTAGTTGTTTTTTTTAAAAAGCGCATAAAATTGTATGAAGCTAGTCAGTGATTTAAAAAAATGAATGAATGTGAGCAACTGTAATGCAAGCTTCCCAGACAAGTAGTCCTTGGTTATGTCGACCAAGCTCAGTTGGTAACAAAAGAAACATTGGATGGTGAAGATAGTCGGTGTGATGCTGACCCCATCATCCATCGCGTGCGGTTAGTTAACCAAAATATGCAAGTCTAACACCATATTCCATATTAGCCTATATCTCATGGTATGAAAACTGACTATGTACTTACTATATCTCATATGATAAAAGGCTATTTACTTACTACATTTCAGGTAGATTTTTGTCATGGGCGTCTACAGAAATTTGTTCCTGGTGGGGCAAAATGAATAAAAAGAATTTTAGTTGGTAGTTTGCAAGGCGAACATTGAAAAAACTAGATTCAGATCAGAGTTCGATTGCGGGCTCTATACTTATAGAAATATTAGCTTCTTATAAATATTTAAACTATAGTTAGTTTGCTACAGTCGATCACAATGTTTTATCAAAAAAATGTTCCCCACCTCTTGCTTTAATGTATGGACGCCCATGATTTTGTTGTGTTATTATTAACTTTAGGATAAATGTAAAAACAGTACAACTGACAGTTGCAAAGAAGAAAGACAACGTGAAAAAGTACAAATAAACCAGCGTATCGATCAAACGACCTTCATCATGACATAAGAAATTAAAATAGAATCTAAAACTTAAAGTAAAAGTGAACAGAATATAATTAACCATTAATCTTTTTCATTATGTTTTGATTGATTGATACGCCTGAGTGGTTACCGTGGCCCAAATTTGGGGTGTAAAGAATAGAACCACTGTTACCTGCCACGCATGTCGTAAGAGGCGGCTAAGGAGGTTTAGCTGAAATCGGATGCACATGTCCTAAACGTGTAGAAGTATATGCGTTTAGGGGCCTACCAAACCAATGTGCAACGTATACACGTTATTGCCAAAGATCAAACATATCACAAAGAGTGATTAAAATTGGTTCTAAAGAACGAACGCAAAGAAGAAGAAGAAGATTGATTGATAGAACTATCACCATTGCACTTCGAGGAGCAACCATCTGTGCTCCGATCTCTTTCTTACACAGGAACATCTAAGCTGCAGTGCACGAACTCCGTAGCACCACCGGCGAAGGTCCACGGTGTAATTTTGTAGAGGGTGAAGATATTCTGTAAGAATTAGTTTTTATTACTTTTCTAATTTAATTTTGTCCGATCAGTAGCTTTCTAGCTTTCTCTTCTCAATTGTGTCCGATCAGCAGCTTTCTAGCCTTCTCTTTTCAATTTTGTCCGATCAGCGGTTTTCCATTCTCTTCTCAATTTTGTCCGATCAGCGGCTTTCTAGCCTTCTTAATTTTGTCCGATCAGCATCTTTCTAACCTTCTTTTCTCAATTTTGAACTGTCAAGACTTCTCTTACGTCCTGAACTTGAACATGGGACTTAGTTGTATCGTCCATCTCCGATAGGACTAGGAGCTCGATCTCATCTACATTGAGATTAGGGATCTCTGAAACAATATCCCGATGGCTCCACGAGGGAGCGAACCGGTTACCTTTGGCACGAGAAACGAGCATCTAATCTCTACGCTACAGAGATCTCATTATATTTTATCTAATCTCTACGCTACAGAGATCTCATTATATTTTATCTAATCTCTACACTACAGAGATCTCATTATATTTTATCTAATCTCTACACTACAGAGATCTCATTATATTTTATCTAATCTCTACGCTACAGAGATCTCATTATATTTTATCTAATCTCCTACGAATCTATTATATATCAATTCTACCAGAGATCTCATTATATTTTATCTAATCTCTACATACAGAGATCTCATTATATTATCTAATCTTGCTACAGAGATCTCATTATATTTTATCTAATCTCTACGCTACAGAGATCTCATTATATTTTATCTAATCTCTACCTCAGAATCTCATTATATTTTATCTAATCTCTACCTACAGAGATCTCATTATATTTTATCTAATCTCTACACTACAGAGATCTCATTATATTTTATCTAATCTCTACACTACAGAGATCTCATTATATTTTATCTAATCTCTACACTACAGAGATCTCATTATATTTTATCTAATCTCTACGCTACAGAGATCTCATTATATTTTATCTAATCTCTACACTACAGAGATCTCATTATATTTTATCTAATCTCTACACTACAGAGATCTCATTATATTTTATCTAATCTCTACGCTACAGAGATCTCATAATGTTGTATTAATGTAGACCCATCACAGAACATTTGAACTTAATGCAGTAAATGTATTATTAAGTCAATTTTCTCCCCAGGAGACTCTGCGTTAGATGACTGTGTTCCTGGTGGATGGTACGATGCTGGTGACCACATTAAGTTCGGACTGCCGTTGTCCTACGTGGTCACCGTATTAGGCTGGTCACTTGTACAGTACAAGGATGGATATGAGAGGGCTGGCGAGCTGAACAATATGTATAGCTCCATTAAATGGGCGTATGATTATCTGCTGAAGGCCTGGGATCCAAGTAAACACAAGCTAACAGTACAGGTATGCACAAGAGATGTGTGTTCGAAACTTTATGTTTCAGGTGCTAAAAGTTTAAAACGCATTGATCGAGATGGTAGACGCAAGAGTCAGCAAACAAGAGCTGACCAACACCCTACTCCACTTTCAAGCATTGACCTCTGGGAAGTGCAGACAAGGCGCTCGACTCTCGCTCCAAAGATATTTAGTTTGTTCCCAGCTTTGAGTGATCAGATTTGTCCATTTATACCTGATCATACTGTAGGTGAGAACTAGTTCCTAATTCTATCGTAGACGGACGATAAAACTTCGGTCCCGTGTTCAAGCTGAGAACTTAAAAGACAACTTGGCAGTCAAAAATAGATCAGAGTAAACTGCAAAGAGGTTACCCGCTCAAAATAGATCAGAGTAGACTGCAAAGAGGCTACCCGCTCAAAATAGATCAGAGTAGACCACAAAGAGGCTACCCGCTCAAAATAGATCAGAGTAGACTGCAAAGTGGCTACCCGCTCAAAATAGATCAGAGTAAACTGCAAAGAGGCTACCAGCTCAAAATTATTTTTTAAAGTAACAAAAAATAAAATTATTTAAAAATATTTTCACTATCTTCAAAACTATATCGGTTACCATCAGGTGACCATCATATGACCATCGGGTGACCATCAGATGACCATCAGGTGACCATCAGGTGACCATCGGGTGACCATCGGGTGACCATCGTGTGAGCTGAAATCAGTTTGACCAACCAATACACTTTCGTCATCAGTTGAACGAGATGATTGAGCACCTATAGGTCTCCACCAAAGGAACGATGTCGATTCTGTTAGCAAGCTACTACTATGGGATTACTTTTACAGTGTTTCTTTTTTTTCAGTGTAAGCATCGCTTGATACGTTTTTCAGTGTAAGCATCGCATGATACGTTTTTCAGTGTAAGCATCGCTTAATACGTTTTTCAGTGTAAGCATCGCATGATACGTTTTTCAGTGTAAGCATCGCATGATACGTTTTTCAATGTAAGCATCGCTTGATACGTTTTTCAGTGTAAGCATCGCATGATACGATTTTCAGTGTAAGCATCGCATGATACGTTTTTCAGTGTAAGCATCGCATGATACGTTTTTCAGTGTAAGCATCGCATGATACGTTTTTCAGTGTAAGCATCGCATAATACGTTTTTCAGTGTAAGCATCGCATGATACGTTTTTCAGTGTAAGCATCGCATGATACGTTTTGTTCTGTAGAACCGCCCATGTGTTACCAGGACCCGCAAGGAAACAAAAAAGTAAAACTGCAAGGCATGTCGCAAGAGACGACTAAGGAAGGGTGAGGGTGGCTACGGAAGCTACCCTAGTAAATAAAAAGTGTAACAGGAATCTGATGTGCTGGCCTATTTGTATGCGCATAACTGGTACAATGTAAAATCGCTCTTAAGCTCAGATCACGATAGCTTTCTTTCTTTCCATTCTCCAATCTTATTTTGCATTACAGCTTCAGGATAAAAAGAGATTTCTTGAACGAACCCTTCTGTGCGCTTCATAAATAGTGTATTTCGTCGCCTCTGTTATCTTTGACGTTCACCTTTTGCGTGTCCGGCCTTTTGCTTTGTAATCTTTGCATCAGAGCAACATTGCTCTTTGAGGTGCACTGTCTGTTGGTAATCTGCTTATGTGGCCAAACCTTTGTTATTACTTGATGAAGTTGAGTACTGATGTTGTACCCACTTATTTACTGATGTCTTCATTTCTCAACCGGTCACTTCTTGTTACTCCCAACATTCTGTGTAGACACTTCATCTCTATCGTGACTAGTCCTTAGTAAATGGTTAGACTACATCGAGATAACTAATTATGATGTTTATATATTATGTTTACAGCTATTACAAAAATTTTTCGCGACTTTAGGTTGGAGATATCGATTTGGACCATAAATTCTGGGGCAGAGCAGAAGCTATGACAATGGCAAGGCCGTGTAAGCATGTCACTCCCAGCACTAAAGGAAGTGATATTGCTGGAGGAACGGTTGCTGCACTTGCAACTGGAGCTATTGTATTCAAAGACAAAGGGGATACTGCTTACGCTAATCAACTTTTGAATGCTGCGAAGAGTCTTTACACCTTTGCTAAAGCACACAGGTAAGGAGTGCTACTTATTCGCTCGTTAAGACGGAAGTAGATGTGCAACTGACGATGATTTCAATGTCGTGAGGGCACATATGTTGGTGTTATCCATGTCGTGAGGGCACATATGTTGGTGGTCTCCATGTCGTGAGGGCACATATGTTGGAGGTCTCCATGTCGTGAGGGCACATATGTTGGTGGTCTCCATGTCGTGAGGGCATATATGTTGGAGGTCTCCATGTCGTGAGGGCACATATGTTGGAGGTCTCCATATCGTGAGGGCACATATGTTGGTGGTCTCCATGTCGTGAGGGCACATATGTTGCTGGTCTTCATGTCGTAAAGGCACATATCTTGATGGTCTCCATGTTGTGAGGGCACATATGTTGATGGTCTCCTGAGGGCACATAGACACCAACGATGCAGTGGAAACAAGTACTCCAGTTTTACATTGAACCAGTACTTATGTATGGCAGCGTGTCATGGACAATGAACAAACAAGCAATAAGATCATTGGAAGCCACAGAGATGTGGTTTTACAGAAGAATGCTGAAAATTATATGGACAGAGAAGAAAACAAATGATGAGGTTTTAAAACAGGCCTGCACACAAAGAGACTTTATTAAAAGAATAAGAAAATCGAGTTTCTTCGAGTATACTATGTGAAGACAAAGTTTAGAACATTTGGTGACAACAGGTAGAATGCACAGAAGAAGAGATCGTGGAAGACAGAGGGAAAAGATGTTGGGTGGTCGAACTTCGTGTTTCGGCAAAAATATTCACGTAAAAATTGATTAACTGCACCAAAGAGAGAGAGAGAGAGTTGTGGAGAAACATGATCGCCTATGCCAGCAATGTATGACACTTGATTGATTGATCGTGTTGTTGGTGACCTTTTAAATAAGTATCACTTCACAAGTGCTCATTTTCTTATCTTTTATAGATCAGTAGATCCACTTAAAATTGTTCATTGTTCATTTGAGGATCATCTTCATCGCACATCGAACATGTTCATAATTGCTCCCATCTTCTCTCAAGCATGTATCACATCGAACATGTTCATAATTGCTCCCATCTTCTCTCAAGCATGTATCACATCGAACATGTCCATAATTGCTCCCATCTTCTCTCAAGCATGTATCACATCGAACATGTTCATAATTGCTCCCATCTTCTCTCAAGCATGTATCACATCGAACATGTCCATAATTGCTCCCATCTTCTCTCAAGCATGTATCACATCGAACATGTTCATAATTGCTCCCATCTTCTCTCAATCATGTATCACATCGAACATGTTCATAATTGCTGCCATCTTCTCTCAAGCATGTATCACATCGAACATGTTCATAATTGCTCCGATCTTCTCTCAAGCATGTATCACATCGAACATGTTCATAATTGCTCCCATCTTCTCTCAAGCATGTATCACATCGAACATGTTCATAATTGCTCCCATCTTCTCTCAAGCATGTATCACATCGAACATGTTCATAATTGCTCTCATCTTCTCTCAAACTTGTATCACATCGAACATGTCCATAATTGCTCCCATCTTCTCTCAAGCATGTATCACATCAGACATGTTCATAATTGCTCCATCTTCTCTCAAGCATGTATCACATCGAACATGTCCATAATTGCTCCCATCTTCTCTCAAGCATGTATCACATCGAACATGTTCATAATTGCTCCCATCTTCTCTCAAGCATGTATCACATCGAACATGTTCATAATTTCTCCCATCTTCTCTCAATCATGTATCACATCGAACATGTTCATAATTGCTCTCATCTTCTCTCAAGCATGTATCACATCGAACATGTTCATAATTTCTCCCATCTTCTCTCAATCATGTATCACATCGAACATGTTCATAATTGCTCCCATCTTCTCTCAAGCATGTATCACATCGAACATGTTCATAATTGCTCCCATCTTCTCTCAAGCATGTATCACATCGAACATGTTCATAATTGATCCCATCTTCTCTCAAGCATGTATCACATCGAACATGTTCATAATTGCTCTCATCTTCTCTCAAGCATGTATCACATCGAACATGTTCATAATTGATCCCATCTTCTCTCAAGCATGTATCACATCGAACATGTTCATAATTGCTCCCATCTTCTCTCAAGCATGTATCACATCGAACATGTTCATAATTGCTCCCATCTTCTCTCAAGCATGTATCACATCGAACATGTCCATAATTGCTCCCATCTTCTCTCAATCATGTATCACATCGAACATGTTCATAATTGCTCTCATCTTCTCTCAAGCATGTATCACATCGAACATGTCCATAATTGCTCCCATCTTCTCTCAATCATGTATCACATCGAACATGTTCATAATTGCTCCCATCTTCTCTCAAGCATGTATCACATCGAACATGTTCATAATTTCTCCCATCTTCTCTCAATCATGTATCACATCGAACATGTTCATAATTGCTCTCATCTTCTCTCAAGCATGTATCACATCGAACATGTCCATAATTTCTCCCATCTTCTCTCAATCATGTATCACATCGAACATGTTCATAATTTCTCCCATCTTCTCTCAAGCATGTATCACATCGAACATGTCCATAATTTCTCCCATCTTCTCTCAAGCATGTATCACATCGAACATGTTCATAATTGCTCTCATCTTCTCTCAAGCATGTATCACATCGAACATGTTCATAATTGCTCCCATCTTCTCTCAAGCATGTATCACATCGAACATGTCCATAATTGCTCCCATCTTCTCTCAATCATGTATCACATCGAACATGTTCATAATTTCTCCCATCTTCTCTCAAGCATGTATCACATCGAACATGTCCATAATTTCTCCCATCTTCTCTCAAGCATGTATCACATCGAACATGTTCATAATTGCTCTCATCTTCTCTCAAGCATGTATCACATCGAACATGTTCATAATTTCTCCCATCTTCTCTCAAGCATGTATCACATCGAACATGTTCATAATTGCTCCCATCTTCTCTCAAGCATGTATCACATCGAACATGTTCATAATTTCTCCCATCTTCTCTCAAGCATGTATTTCTGTATGCTTAGACTAACAACTCCCGTTCTGTGTTGATTGATGTATCTACACGGTTTCTCTCGTGGTTGTCACTTCCGCTGCTATCCATACGCACAACTTTCGCAACCGAGATAGAGAATACTCTTAATCATCTTCGTTGAAATCTTCAGAGAGTATGTTTTCTCTTAGAGCGTTCATGATGTCGCTTTTTTTCCATAGAAGACCGATTCTCGATCATAGCATTGCTCGCCAGTCCAACCGCTCTTTCATTGCCCGTCACCACAGAAACACCTGGAACAAATATGAAGGTACGTGTCTGGATTATCACATTTTGTATAAATTGTATCCACTATCTTGGTATATAACCGGTCTTGATCTTCTTTATCATGTTCATAGAGTCGCTGAATAGAATCACTTCAATTGAAGCAAGTAATATCTGTTTCCCACAACATTCAATCCCCAGGGGTGTGTTCGAAGGAAATGATGAATTCTATCCATCCAGTGGGGACAAAGATGATCTTTGTGAAGGTGCGATATGGCTACACGAAGCTACACACGATGTCCGGTATCTGAATGATGCCAAATCGTTCGTAAATACATACGCAGCTTGGGCATATGACTGGGATGACAAGATGGTGGGATGTCAAGGTATTTTATCATTATCAAATAGCTTGTCCTGGGCAGAACTTTACCACCCTAACAGTTCTTCGGATGTTTTCTCTCTCATAAGCCAGATGTTCATCTTCTGCAGCTGCCATTCTCAAATCATCAGTTACATCATGAATCCAGCTTCTTCGTAATCTTCCTTTTCTCCTCTTTGCCAGGATTTGGCGTATTTTAGCTGGTTCGATTGTTTCTATATTCTTAGTTATGAATTTGGGGAAAAGGCAGTAAAACTATGTAACTGTTGTTTTTGTATCCTTTGCTTGAAACATTGAAAAATACCTTTTTTGTCGTTACGTCACTCTTATTTTGTATACATTGTAAAACTACCTAACTTTGTGTATTTTACTATAGAACCTTTAATTAAGAACAAGGTATATGTAATTATCTATCTATCTCAAACAACTAGAGGAAATGCCAGGACTCAAGATCAATGGAAAAATAATAAACAACTTAAGATATGCAGATGACACAGTATTGGTAGCAGAAAATGAACAAGATCTACAAGAACTAGTGGACCAATTGGACAGAACTCTCAAGGAATATGGATTAAACATTAACATACAGAAAACAAAAACTATGGTGATAAACAAGGAAATGGAAAAACCTAAAATGAATATAAAAATACATGGAGAATTACTACATCAAGTAAAAAGCTTCTTATATTTCGGTCAGATGATAACAGATGATGGCAGATGTATAACAGAAATTAAAAGAGAATAGGAATGGCCAAGGATAATTTCAATAATATGAGAAAGTTACTGACATCCAAACAAATCACAAACAGGCTAAAAATGAGAATGATCAAATGCTATATATATCCTATATTAATGTATGGCTCGAAACATGGACAATGAACAAGCAGTTAGAAAACAGAATTGATGCATTTGAGATGTGGATATATAGAAGAATAGGCATAGTTTCATGGACAGAAAAACAGATAAATAAACAAGTTTTAGGAAAACTAGGCATGAAGAAACAATTATTAAGAGAAATAAAATTCAGACAAGTAAAGTATTTTGGGCACAAAAAAAGACATGACACCATGATAAAACATTTACTAGAGAGGAACATTGAGGGGGGAAGAGGAAGACCGAGAGATAAGTGGGAAGGAAACTTTAAGAAATGGACAGGTTACAGTCTGGCAGTGTACAACACCATGGCGAAAGACAGAGGATGCTGGAGATTCATTGCAGCCAACCTTCGATGTCGAGACGGCACCTGATGATGATGATGATCTATCTATCTATTTGTCTGTCCTATATATATAAGAAAATTAAAATCGTGGCATATACTTTGCAGGACTTAGCCATCAACCACAGCCGTAAATGTTCTAGACACTACTTATACGTTCAGTAGCTTGACATTGCTTTCTGAGTGGGTATATATATATATATATATAGGGTAGGCTTAAGGAATGGAAAAGATTAATATTTATCCCAATACCTAAAAAGGGAGACACCAAATTATGTACCAACTATAGAACAGTAGCATTGATAAGCCATGCATGTAAAATTTTATTTAAAATTATTATGGGAAGACTGTATAGGAAAATGGAAGAAAATATCAACATAACACAAGCTGGGTTTAGACGGAACAGAGGTACACATGACCCTATATTTAACATGAGAACAATCATAGAAAAATCTAGAGAGTATAATGTAGATCTATACTCATGCTTTATTGACTGCTCAAAGGCATTTGATTGTGTAGAACATCAGGAATTGTGGAAGATTATGGGAGAAATAGGATTACCAATATATTTGATACAGATCATAAAAAAACTTTATAGTGATGAAATGGCGGCTGTAAGAGCATGCGATGATACATCAGATTGGTTTGACATTAGGCAGGGAGTCAGACAAGGCTGCATTTTGTCGCCTTGTCTGTTTAACATATATGCAGATAACATCATAATGAATGTTACAGAAGATAGCGGAAAAGAACAATACGATCCTTTTATAATCGGAGGAAGAGAAATACATGAACTAAGATACGCTGATGATACAGTGTTACTGTCAACATCACAAAAAGGGATTGATAAATTATTAGGGAAGTGAGAGATAAAAACGAAAAATAAAATCTTTATCTCAATGTGGCAAAAACAAAAATAACGACAACAGATAAAACGAACATGACAAATGATATTTTTATCAACGGAGAGAAAGTAGAAAATGTGAACAGTTTTGAATATCTTGATTTACTGCTAGCAACAGATGGAAATGGAATGAAGGAAATTAAAAGAAGAACAAATATCTACAAAAAATTAAACAACTAAAAATAGTATGGAACGGAACTGATAAGAAAACAAAGATCAGAATACTAAGAGCATTCATATTCCCAGTGGCAACGTATGGGTGTGAAGCATGGACATTTAATAAAGCAGTGGAAAACATATATGTGCTTTTGAATATAAGTGTTACAGAAGAGTCCTCCGTATATCTTGGACAGAGAAAAGAACAAATAGATCTATCCAGAAAGAACACAAAATCAAAGAAAAGTGACTGATGCTACAAATGAGAAAATTGAGATATTTTGGACATATAAAAAGATATGAATGGCTGGAGAAGACCATCATGGAAGGAGGAATACCGGCAAAGAGAAGAAGAGAAAAACCACGGAGAAGATCGATTCAGGATGTAACTGATGGTTTGAACATGCCGGCTGCAGAGGCAGGACATCTGGCCTACGAGAGAGAGAAACTCCGGAGGACTGTTGGGGTGGCAAAGTTTTGCTCAGGACAAGCTATTTGATGATGAGATTGGATATGAGAAAACAAAACAAAAACAATAGTAATCAATAAAACATAGATGCAAAGGAGTTGATTATAATGGTAAATGAAACAAGACTGGAACAAGTGTCAAGTTATCTGTATCCAGATTTCCATCCACACGCTACTCATTCTCATGCTGAAAGCATCCAGAAGAGATCAATGACCAATGAAGCTGAGTACAATTAAGATATAATTACATTTGCAGTTTTACTTAAGGAAATATATAATAAAATGAACAAAATCATAGTGTTGAAATAGGAAACGACTTCACTAGTTAACAAAATGCAATTAAAATGTTTAATATGAAGCAAAAAGTAACCCAATAAAATTATGTGAACTGCATAATTTCACATACACAAACTAAGAATAATAATAATAATAATAATAATAATAATTCCTCGCGTACCGTTATACGTTACATAGGGCCTGCAAGCAATTTCTCCATACCACTCTATCCTGGGCAACTCGCTCAATCTCCTCCATGGAACTGAGATCGATATTTCCTGCCTCTCTCAGCAAAGTTCGTTTCAGGTCTCCTTAGGTCGACCTCTCTTTTTTGAACGCTTTGCATCCCACTTCAATGCCTGCTTTGATATTCGTTGATCATTTCTCCTCAAGGTGTGTCCAACATATCTCCATCTTCTCTTTCTTATAACAGTTGTCACTAGTGGTTGACCAGACATGTCTCTGATTTCATCACTTCTCCTGAATTCGTTCCATTTTATATTCATTATTTTTCGCAGACATCTATTTTCAAATGCATTCAATTTGCTTTCTATATCTTTAATCATTTTCCAACTCTCGCTGGCATATGTTAGGATTGATACAACATTTGAATTGAAAATTCGTAATTTAGTTTTAATACTATTTAACTTGCTTGCTGTTCCATATTTTATTTAGACTTTTAAAAACTGATGTTGCTTTGCTAAATACACAAACTAACTTGAAGAAAATATCATACTTTTTATGGCGTCTGTTTTTTTTTGTTCGCAACTATTCTAGTGGATGTGCTTTACAAAGACTGTTTAGTGGGAATGTTAGCATTGTTTATTGTTGTACTTTGTACTAAGAGAATGAAGAAGACGAATCGGTAAAATGTCGAATATTTGATAAACATGTGATAAATAGATCTACAAATTGTATTCTCTTTCAGTGATGCTGTATAAAGCGACAAAAAGCAATATCTACAAAACAACCGTGGAATCATTCTTCACACGAAACTGGTTTCCAAATAACACAACCGAATACACACCATGTGGTTTGGCCTGGAAGGATAACTGGGGCTCCTAGGTAACATATTTCTTCCTCTTCTTCTTTAACTTGTTCCTCTATGAATTTTATTTGTTGGTCTATAAGATGAGCGTGAAGTGCAGGCAGGTTAACAAGTCTATCACTCAATCTTGAGGATTCTGGAAGTGCAGGCAGGTTAACAAGTCTATCACTCAATCTTGAGGATTCTGAATCAAGTCCTGGTGAATACTGTTTAGTTTATTTTATCTGCAATTTGTCAGCTGCCCATGCAAGTAACATGTTACCCACAACCTAATGATATAATTGTATCACAACTACTGCTACTAACTAATACTAGAGTTAATTGCATATCCTTTACAGGACTTTGCGAATCAACCACAGCTTTTAACGCTGTTTGTGATTTTTCTAGGCATTATTACTTTCAGTAGTTTGCCATTGCTTTCTGAACGAGTGGTGCCATCGTCCTTTTGTTCACGCAAATCCACGCAAACAATTTGCAACCAAACTGTCCGCAGCGTGATTCGAGCTCAGAACGTCGGGGTTAATAGACCGAGTCACTAACCCCTAAGCCACAGACGCCACCAACTATTACTACTACTAACTACTACTAACTACTCCTGCTACTACTAATACTAGTACTACTAACTACTAATACCACTACTAACTACTAATACCACTACTAACTACTAATACCACTACTAACTACTAATACCACTACTAACTACTACTAACTACTCCTGCTACTACTACTACTATTACTACTACCTACTAATACTACTATTTTGCTGCTGGAACTATTACTACTACTCTACTACTACTAACTACTAACTACTATTTTGCTGCTGGAACTATTACTACTAACTACTACTACTTTAACTACAGAAACCTTCTTGTTCTCTGTGAAATATAGAACTTCCACTCTTCACTAACTCTGTTCTGAGCCATCTTCTTCAGTTCAGACCATGAGACTCGAATCGCTTTAACCTGCTCTTCTATCGTTTTCTTGCAATAGTATTTTTTGCAACGGTTTATTTAATCTTCCCATTGCCCACATCTATGTGTGTTTAAGCCAAGTACATATCTGGTATTGATGTTTAGTTGTTTCCTGAATGTGTGTCCAATCAATCGTCACTTTCTTTCTTTAACTTGAAGAGGTTTTTCCTGTTCTCCACAAGTCTATATTTGATATCACTTTTGGTTATCTAATATGTACTTCTCCCTACATTATGCTAATATGTATTTCTCCCTACATTATGTTAATATGTACTTCTCCCTACATTATGCTATCTAATATGTACTTCTCCCTACATTATGTTAATATGTACTTCTCCCTACATTATGCTATCTAATATGTACTTCTCCATACATTATGCTATCTAATATGTACTTCTCTCTACATTATGCTATCTAATATGTACTTCTCCCTACATTATGCTATCTAATATGTACTTCTCCATACATTATGCTATCTAATATGTACTTCTCCCTACATTATGCTAATATGTACTTCTCCCTACATTATGCTATCTAATATGTACTTCTCTCTACATTATGCTATCTAATATGTACTTCTCCCTACATTATGCTAATATGTACTTCTCCCTACATTATGCTATCTAATATGTACTTCTCTCTACATTATGCTATCTAATATGTACTTCTCCCTACATTATGTTATCTAATATGTACTTCTCTCTACATTATGCTATCTAATATGTACTTCTCCCTACATTATGCTAATATGTACTTCTCCCTAAATTATGCTAATATGTACTTCTCCCTACATTATGCTATCTAATATGTACTTCTCCCTACATTATGTTATCTAATATGTACTTCTCCCTACATTATGCTATCTAATATGTACTTCTCCCTACATTATGTTATCTAATATGTACTTCTCCCTACATTATGCTATCTAATATGTACTTCTCCATACATTATGCTAATATGTACTTCTCCCTACATTATGCTATCTAATATGTACTTCTCCATACATTATGCTAATATGTACTTCTCCCTACATTATGTTAATATGTACTTCTCCCTACATTATGCTATCTAATATGTACTTCTCCCTACATTATGTTATCTAATATGTACTTCTCCCTATATTATGCTAATATGTACTTCTCCCTATATTATGCTAATATGTACTTCTCCCTACATTATGCTAATATGTACTTCTCCCTACATTATGTTATCTAATATGTACTTCTCCCTATATTATGCTATCTAATATGTACTTCTCCCTACATTATGCTATCTAATATGTATTTCTCCCTACATTATGCTAATATGTACTTCTCCCTATATTATGTTATCTAATATGTACTTCTCCCTACATTATGCTAATATGTACTTCTCCCTACATTATGCTATCTAATATGTATTTCTCCCTACATTATGCTAATATGTACTTCTCCCTACATTATGTTAATATGTACTTCTCCCTACATTATGCTATCTAATATGTACTTCTCCATACATTATGCTATCTAATATGTACTTCTCCCTACATTATGCTATCTAATATGTACTTCTCCATACATTATGCTATCTAATATGTACTTCTCCCTACATTATGTTAATATGTACTTCTCCCTACATTATGTTATCTAATATGTACTTCTCCCTATATTATGCTAATATGTACTTCTCCCTACATTATGCTAATATGTACTTCTCCCTACATTATGCTATCTAATATGTACTTCTCCATACATTATGCTAATATGTACTTCTCCCTACATTATGCTAATATGTACTTCTCCCTACATTATGCTATCTAATATGTACTTCTCCATACATTATGCTAATATGTACTTCTCCCTACATTATGCTAATATGTACTTCTCCCTACATTATGCTAATATGTACTTCTCCCTACATTATGCTATCTAATATGTATTTTCTCCTACATTATGCTATCTAATATGTACTTCTCCTACATTATGCTAATATGTACTTCTCCTACATTATGCTAATATGTACTTCTCCTACATTATGCTAATATGTACTTCTCCTACATTATGCTATCTAATATGTACTTCTCCTACATTATGCTAATATGTACTTCTCCTACATTATGTTATCTAATATGTACTTCTCCCTACATTATGTTATCTAATATGTACTTCTCTCTACATTATGCTATCTAATATGTACTTCTCCCTACATTATGTTAATATGTACTTCTCCCTACATTATGTTATCTAATATGTACTTCTCCCTACATTATGTTATCTAATATGTACTTCTCTCTACATTATGCTATCTAATATGTACTTCTCCCTACATTAAGCTATCTAATATGTACTTCTCCTACATTATGCTATCTAATATGTACTTCTCCTACATTATGCTAATATGTACTTCTCTCTACATTATGTTATCTAATATGTACTTCTCCCTACATTATGCTATCTAATATGTACTTCTCCATACATTATGCTAATATGTACTTCTCCCTACATTATGCTATCTAATATGTACTTCTCCCTACATTATGTTAATATGTACTTCTCCCTACATTATGCTAATATGTACTTCTCTCTACATTATGCTAATATGTACTTCTCTCTACATTATGCTATCTAATATGTACTTCTCTCTACATTATGTTATCTAATATGTACTTCTCCCTACATTATGCTAATATGTACTTCTCCCTACATTAAGTTATCTAATATGTATTTATCCCTACATTATGTTATCTAATATGTACTTCTCCCTACATTATGCTAATATGTACTTCTCTCTACATTATGCTAATATGTACTTCTCCCTACATTATGCTATCTAATATGTACTTCTCCATACATTATGCTATCTAATATGTACTTCTCCCTACATTATGCTATCTAATATGTATTTCTCCCTACATTATGCTATCTAATATGTACTTCTCTCTACATTATGCTAATATGTACTTCTCCCTACATTATGCTAATATGTACTTCTCCCTACATTATGCTAATATGTACTTCTCCCTAAATTATGCTAATATGTACTTCTCCCTACATTATGCTATCTAATATGTACTTCTCCATACATTATGCTATCTAATATGTACTTCTCCCTACATTATGTTATCTAATATGTACTTCTCCCTACATTATGTTATCTAATATGTACTTCTCCCTACATTATGCTATCTAATATGTACTTCTCCATACATTATGCTATCTAATATGTACTTCTCCCTACATTATGTTATCTAATATGTACTTCTCCCTACATTATGTTATATAATATGTACTTCTCCCTACATTAAGTTATCTAATATGTACTTCTCCCTACATTAAGTTATCTAATATGTACTTCTCCCTACATTATGCTATCTAATATGTACTTCTCCCTACATTAAGTTATCTAATATGTACTTCTCCCTACAGTATGCTATCTAATATGTACTTCTCCCTACATTATGCTATCTAATATGTACTTCTCCATACATTATGCTATCTAATATGTACTTCTCCCTACATTAAGTTATCTAATATGTACTTCTCCCTACATTATGCTATCTAATATGTACTTCTCCCTACATTAAGTTATCTAATATGTACTTCTCCCTACAGTATGCTATCTAATATGTACTTCTCCCTACATTATGCTAATATGTACTTCTCCCTACATTATGTTATCTAATATGTACTTCTCCCTACATTATGCTAATATGTACTTCTCCATACATTATGCTATCTAATATGTACTTCTCCCTACATTATGCTATCTAATATGTACTTCTCCATACATTATGCTATCTAATATGTACTTCTCCCTACATTATGTTATCTAATATGTACTTCTCCCTACATTAAGTTATCTAATATGTATTTCTCCCTACATTATGCTATCTAATATGTACTTCTCCCTACATTATGCTATCTAATATGTACTTCTCCCTACATTATGCTATATAATATGTATTTCTCCCTACATTATGCTAATATGTACTTCTCCCTACATTATGCTATCTAATATGTACTTCTCCATACATTATGCTATCTAATATGTACTTCTCCCTACATTATGTTATCTAATATGTACTTCTCCCTACATTAAGTTATCTAATATGTACTTCTCCCTACATTATGTTATCTAATATGTACTTATCCCTACATTATGCTAATATGTACTTCTCCCTACATTATGCTATCTAATATGTATTTCTCTCTACATTATGCTATCTAATATGTACTTCTCCCTACATTATGCTATCTAATATGTATTTCTCTCTACATTATGCTATATAATATGTACTTCTCCCTACATTATGCTATCTAATATGTATTTCTCTCTACATTATGCTATCTAATATGTACTTCTCCCTACATTATGCTATCTAATATGTACTTCTCCCTACATTATGCTATCTAATATGTACTTCTCCATACATTATGCTATCTAATATGTACTTCTCCCTACATTATGCTAATATGTACTTCTCCCTACATTATGTTATCTAATATGTACTTCTCCCTACATTATGTTATCTAATATGTACTTCTCCCTACATTAAGTTATCTAATATGTATTTCTCCCTACATTATGCTATCTAATATGTACTTCTCCCTACATTATGCTATCTAATATGTACTTCTCCCTACATTATGCTATATAATATGTATTTCTCCCTACATTATGCTAATATGTACTTCTCCCTACATTATGCTATCTAATATGTACTTCTCCATACATTATGCTATCTAATATGTACTTCTCCCTACATTATGTTATCTAATATGTACTTCTCCCTACATTAAGTTATCTAATATGTACTTCTCCCTACATTATGTTATCTAATATGTACTTCTCCCTACATTATGCTAATATGTACTTCTCCCTACATTATGCTATCTAATATGTATTTCTCTCTACATTATGCTATCTAATATGTACTTCTCCCTACATTATGCTATCTAATATGTATTTCTCTCTACATTATGCTATATAATATGTACTTCTCCCTACATTATGCTATCTAATATGTATTTCTCTCTACATTATGCTATCTAATATGTACTTCTCCCTACATTATGCTATCTAATATGTACTTCTCCATACATTATGCTATCTAATATGTACTTCTCCCTACATTATGCTATCTAATATGTACTTCTCCATACATTATGCTAATATGTACTTCTCCCTACATTATGTTATCTAATATGTACTTCTCCCTACATTATGCTAATATGTACTTCTCCCTACATTATGCTATCTAATATGTACTTCTCCCTACATTATGCTATCTAATATGTACTTCTCCATACATTATGCTATCTAATATGTACTTCTCCCTACATTATGCTAATATGTACTTCTCCCTACATTATGCTAATATGTACTTCTCCCTACATTATGCTATCTAATATGTACTTCTCCATACATTATGCTAATATGTACTTCTCCCTACATTATGCTATCTAATATGTACTTCTCCCTACATTATGTTATCTAATATGTACTTCTCCCTACAGTATGCTATCTAATATGTACTTCTCCCTACATTATGCTATCTAATATGTACTTCTCCATACATTATGCTATCTAATATGTACTTCTCCCTACATTATGCTAATATGTACTTCTCCCTACATTATGTTATCTAATATGTACTTCTCCCTACATTATGCTAATATGTACTTCTCCCTACATTATGCTATCTAATATGTACTTCTCCATACATTATGCTATCTAATATGTACTTCTCCCTACATTATGCTATCTAATATGTACTTCTCCATACATTATGCTATCTAATATGTATTTCTCTACATTATGCTATCTAATATGTACTTCTCCTACATTATGCTATCTAATATGTACTTCTCCTACATTATGCTATCTAATATGTACTTCTCCTACATTATGTTATCTAATATGTACTTCTCCTACATTAAGTTATCTAATATGTATTTCTCCTACATTATGCTATCTAATATGTACTTCTCCTACATTATGCTATCTAATATGTACTTCTCCTACATTATGCTATATAATATGTATTTCTCCTACATTATGCTAATATGTACTTCTCCCTACATTATGCTATCTAATATGTACTTCTCCCTACATTATGCTATATAATATGTACTTCTCCCTACATTATGCTATCTAATATGTACTTCTCCCTACATTAAGTTATCTAATATGTACTTCTCCCTACATTATGCTATCTAATATGTATTTCTCCCTACATTATGCTAATATGTACTTCTCCCTACATTATGCTATCTAATATGTACTTCTCCCTACATTATGCTATCTAATATGTACTTCTCCATACATTATGCTATCTAATATGTACTTCTCCCTACATTATGCTATCTAATATGTACTTCTCCATACATTATGCTAATATGTACTTCTCCCTACATTATGCTATCTAATATGTACTTCTCCATACATTAAGTTATCTAATATGTACTTCTCCCTACATTAAGTTATCTAATATGTACTTCTCCCTACATTATGCTATCTAATATGTACTTCTCCATACATTATGCTATCTAATATGTACTTCTCCCTACATTATGCTATCTAATATGCAGCTCAACTATTTGTTTCTGTTTTTCTTTGTTTTATTTTACTTTCCTTTGACTTATTTGTTCATCTTTCTTCATGACATCTACTTTCATAATTCTATTGTCATTGTCAATACAAAATCTTTGGGAGGTCTCTGTGGCTAAGTGATTAAACCCTTTGCCTTGTCAGTCGAAGGTCGTGGGTTCGAGTCCGGACCGCGCCGTTCTGTTCACGAGTGCAGTTTTTCCAGAGACCCCTAGGATTGTTGCTGGAGCTACGGAGTTCGTGCTTTGTGCAATACTCTCGGCAAGTGGCGTGTAATTTCCGCTGAGAGGGACCGAGCGATATGGGGTAAAACCCGGTGCAATGAAGTCAATCCATCGGCTTTAAACCATTTTAAACAAAATCTTACTTCCAGTGTACATTACCTCCCCTTCATTTGTAAAAGCAAAACAAGTAAAACTTAATTAATCTAGTTTTGCAAAGTACATGACCAGCGACGTTTCGACCAAAAGGCCTTTATCAAGCAAAGGATACAAAATCTCCTCCATTTGTATCGATTCACCAATAAGTATATTTCAACATTTATTTATTTGTTTCTTATTTTTAATTCTTGTATTTTGTATTCCATTCCTATCATTTTTCTCGGTCTTCATTTTTACTATTTTTTTAAATGTTATATTTAATGTTTTCTATTTATATAATGACATCTTATTGTTACTTTCGTAGCTCTTAGTATCTGTTTCATTCTTTAATGTCTTATAAGAAATTCATCCTGTCTTTTGTCTCATGAGAAATTCATCCTGTCTTTTGTCTCATGAGATATTCATCCTGTCTTTTGTCTCATGAGAAATTCATCCTGTCTTTTGTCTCATAAGAAATTCATCCTGTCTTTTGTCTCATAAGAAATTCATCCTGTCTTTTGTCTCATAAGAAATTCATCCTGTCTTTTGTCTCATGAGATATTCATCCTGTCTTTTGTCTCATAAGAAATTCATCCTGTCTTTTGTCTCATGAGAAATTCATCCTGTCTTTTGTCTCATAAGAAATTCATCCTGTCTTTTGTCTTATGAGATATTCATCCTGTCTTTTGTCTCATAAGAAATTCATCCTGTCTTTTGTCTCATAAGAAATTCATCCTGTCTTTTGTCTCATGAGAAATTCATCCTGTCTTTTGTCTCATGAGAAATTCATCATGTCTTTTGTCTCATAAGAAATTCATCCTGTCTTTTGTCTCATGAGAAATTCATCCTGTCTTTTGTCTCATAAGAAATTCATCCTGTCTTTTGTCTCATAAGAAATTCATCCTGTCATTTGTCTCATGAGAAACAATTAATATCTTCTTGAGCACAACTACCTACTCCAGTCTTCTGTTTCATGATCTCCTATACATGTATTCTACAACCGAGGAACTCTTCCTGATTCACTTTTAGAGTTTTGATGTTGTCAATTGATTCTGTACTTAAACGTATTATGATATCTAGCGAGTACAGTCGGCGTTCAAAATAATAATAATAATGATAATTCCTCTCATACTACATACGTTACATAGGGCATGCAAGTAATTCCTCTATACCGCTCTATCCTGGACAACTCGTTCAATCTATTTTATGGAATTGAGACCGATTTTTCTTGTATCTCTCAACAAAGTTCGCTTTATGGTCTCACTAGGACGTCCTCTCTTTCTTGATCAATTTTCATCCCACTTCATTGCCTGCTTTGGTATTCTTTGATCATTTTAAAGTACTTCGTCCCATTTTATATTCATTATTTTTCGCAGTCATCTATTTTCATGTGCATTCAACTTGCTTTCTTCTATATTCTTAGTTGTTCTCTTCTATATTCTTTCGTTGGCATATGTTAGAACTGATACAACATTGGAATTTAAAATTCTTAATTTAGTTTTAAAACTATTTAACTTGCAGTTCCATATTTTATTTAGAGTTTTAAAAGTTGAAGTTGCTTTGACAATTCGTAGCATAAGACTTACTTTATTCATCAGCATTGCAGGAAGTGCTGCTTTTATCGCTCTTGTGGCAGCTGATCTTGGAATACAGCCTGCCAAGTTGCGACAGTGGGCTGTTGAACAGATCAACTATATTCTGGGAGATAACCACCATAACGGCGGCTGCTTCAGTTTTCAGATAGGTCAGTGGGGGTAGATGTAACGTTGGGTGTAGAAAATGGTTTTAGGGGTTTTAAAGCAGAAAGATTAACTTCATTGCATCAGGTTTTACCTCATATGACTCTGATGAGATTACCTCATATGACTCTGTCCCTCTCCGCAGAAATGGCACACCACCTGGCGAGAATAGTGAAACGAGTTCCTAGCTCTCGCAACAATCAAAAGGCTTTTGAAAAAAATGCCTCGTGAAAAGAACGGTGAGGTTCAGTTCATACCTACGACCATTGGACTCCTAAAGCTAGGTCTTAACCACATTAGCCATAGAGACACCAATAGTAACGAAGGATGCAGCATTGATAGTAGTAAGCTGTGATGATATATTGATAGTAGTAAGCGATGATGAGATGTTAGTGGTGGTGACGCTGGTGTGGATAATTACTCATGTAATACGTTGTTGGTGATAGTGTGACGTTGTGAGAGATTGGTTGTGATAGTCTAGTGTTGTGAGATATTGGTTGTGATAGTCTAGTGTTGTGAGAGATTGGTTGTGATAGTCTAGTGTTGTAAGAGATTGGTTGTGATAGTCTGATGTTGAGAGAGATTGGTTGTGATAATCTGATGTTGAGAGAGATTGTTTTTTGTTTAGATGTAGTTTCAATTTTGTTCACAGATTAGTTGACATATTGACAATAACCCTGCTTAACTCAATCCATACCACTAACCACTACTGTGCCATATAAAAGTATACCAATCACACCACTAATCACTATAGTGTCTATTCTCAAAGATCACATTTTTGCGCTTTGTGCTAAGCCTTGCAAGTTTTATTTATAGCTAGAAACATGAAAATATTATATAATATGATTTATTGATATATATTAATGTGATAATTTGAACCTCTTTGAAGGTTCACAGTGTGCAGTTGGCACTGATGGTGGACACAGCGACTGGTTTATGGTTGAAACCGGTGTAAAGAAAGGCTGTATTCTATCTCCGCTATGCTTGGGTTGCTATTGACTGGGTGATGCGAAAATGTTGCAGGGGCGAAACTGGCATCGATTGGGTAGACAATAGTCAACTAGAAGATTTGGATTTTGCAGATGATATTGCCTTGTTAAGTAGAAACAACCAAGATATGCAAAGAAAAACAGACAACTTTTCATCTATAGCATCAAAAGTTGGATTGCAGATAAGCTATGACAAAACAAATATAATGAAGACACCTATGGCAAGTAATGCAGATATCACTCTGGAATCTAAAATGATAAAAATAACAGAGCAGTTCACCTATTTAGGTAGCAATTTTGATTGCGCAGGAAATGTAAAAAAAAAAAAAAAAGAAATTATGATACGAATTGGCAAAGTAACATCAGCTTTTAAAAGTCTAAATAAAATATAGAACTGCAAGTTATTTAGTCATCATCATCAAGGTGCGTATCCTTTATAGGACATTGCTCTCTTTGCAGCACATCTGAAACTCACTCTGTCTCTAACCAGTTCACCCACTTCGTCGATGGTCATATTCATGGTTTCTTTAATATATTGTAGCCATCTACTTCTTCTTGGTCTGCCTCTGCGTCCTGGGACCCTGCCATCTAGTATTGTTCTTTCCAGGTCATCGTGACGCTTGATGTGACCAAAGTATGTAATTTTTCTGTATAGTATGTTGTTTATCAGCCAATTCTCTTTAACATTTAGTTCTTTCATGACATCAGTGTTCTTTCTTTTTCTGTCCATGGTATTAGTTATATAGTATTAAAACTAAATTACGAACTTTCAGTTCAAATGTTGTATGAATCCTAACATATGCCAGCGAGAGAGTTGGAAAATGACTAACGATATAGAAAGCAAGTTGAATGCATTTGAAACAATGTTGCCAATCTAGCATATTTAATGCTAGATCTAGCATTATTTATTTGCCATCCAGCATTAAACATTTGGATCTAGCATCTAGCAGGAAATCTAGCATTAAAATAAAATTAGTTAGCATTTTTAGCATTTCTTTTACGAGTTTGGTCCATGAATCAGAAAATCGATAAAAACAAGACAAACAAACAGAAAATTTACTACAGCGAGATCCGGGTAATGAATTTCTCACTGACGGACATCCTGATCCTGAAACGAACTTTTGCTGAGAGAGGCAAGAAATATGGGTCTCATTTCCATTGAGGAGAGTGAACGAGTTGCACAGAATAGAGCGGTATGGAGAAATTACTTGCAGGCCCTATGTAATGTATAACAGTACTAGAGGAATTGTTATTATTTTATTATTAATGTAATATCTACAAGGTAAACTAACAGAATTGTTGTGGGATACAAATGCTGGTGGTATACAACAATTATATTTCACAACTCAGCAACATTCATGGTATGGTAAAGTTGTACCATTTTAAAATGTGTGGATAATGCATAACAATTGTTGAACGGGTTGCTTTTATACGGACAATATTAAACTCTCTTATATTGAATTGTATGATAATGTGCTGGGCGTCTGTAGCTTAAGTAGTAGTGAGCTCGATCACAACCTAAGCGTACCTGGTTCAAACTCTGCGGTGGGCAAGTTTAGAAGCAAATTCGTTTCCGTGGAATTTTTACGAAAGGTAAATATAGACCAGACCATTTAGAAAAGAGTGACACACTACTGAACGTATAAGTGGTGCCTAGAAAATCAGCGACTCGTTTACTGTGGTTGATAGCTATGTCCTGTAATGAATATGCCACGATTTTCATTTTCATTATAATGTGAAATTTGTGATTATTCCTTACTCCCAACGTATTATACAACCAGGGTTGGCACTGCACTAACTATTACTATCCATATCTCCACAGGCTATGGATCCAGCTACCCACTTCGACCACATCACAGCGGAGCATCTTGCCCATGTCGTCCAGCTACTTGCAGCTTTGTCCAGCTCTTCACTTCTGAGCCCAATCCACATGTTCTGACAGGAGGCATCGTTGGTGGACCAGATGAAAGCGATAAATATCATGATGTCAGAACTGACTATGTTCAGAACGAGGTTGCTCTAAATTGCAACGCTGGCTTCCATGCAGCTGTAGCCGGTATTGTTCATCTTGAGGTGGCGAACCAGATGCCCACAACCCATAATAAATGCCCATGTAACCAATAATAATAACTAAATATTGACAATAATAAATAAAATATATGTGAGTAATCATGGGCGTAGTTTTCATGTAAATGTTTCTGTATTTTTTATTTTAACGTGTTCATATTTGATTACTCTGTCTATGAACATCAACTAAAGTAATGGCCTGGTTGAAGTCACATAATTTTACCCATGCATGCTTTCTCACTGACTTAATGAGTATACTCAGGTGGATCAAGACTGGCTGAGTTTCAAGACATCAGTGGAGTTTCTGGGCAGATATAGACTGACAAAAATCAGTTTTATTTTTTAACTAAAACGTGCAGGCGTAAAGGGGAATAAATGAGATGATAGACTTGTGGACATTGTTATTGGGAAAAAAAGATGAGTAATCGATAGGGCTGATATTTTGTATGCTCTAGCGGAGATAAATTAAAATATAGGACTGATATTTTGTATGCTCTAGCGGAGATAAATTAAAATATAGGACTGATATTTTGTATGCTCTAGCGGAGATAAATTAAAATATAGGGCTGATATTTTGTATGCTCTAGCGGAGATAAATTAAAATCGTGGCATATCCTTTACAGAACGTCGTCATCAACGACAGTAAAAAAAAAGTTAATTACATATCCTTTACAGGACTTTGCGAATCAACCCCAGCTTTGTAACTCTGTTTGTGATTTTTCTAGGCATTTTTACGTCCAGTAGCTTGTCATTGCTTTCTGAACGGGTGGTGCCATTGTCCTTTTGTTAAAATCCACGCGAAACAATTTGCAACCAATCTGTCCGCAGCGTGATTTGAAATCAAAACACGTAATTACAAAGTACTGTAGTTTTACAAATTACAAAAACAAGGACAAAATACAGCAACGTTTCGACCAACAAGGCCTTTATCAAGCACGAAATCAGAACATCGAGGTTACTAGACCGAGTCACTAACCCCTAGTCACAGACGCCACCCAACCACAGTAAACCAGTGGTCAATTTTCTAAGCACCACTCACACGTTCAGTAGTTTGCCATTGCTTTCCAAACGGGAGGTCTATCTTTACCGTTCGTTAAAATCCTTGGGAACAAATTTGCTTCCAAACTGCCGGCCGTAGAGTTTGAACCAGGTATGCTTGGGTTATCATCGAGCTCATCACTGCTTACACTACAAACGCCCACTTAAGGGAGAAAAGGCATGTAAAAGATTCAAGAGATGAGAATGAATCCACATCTAGCCAGAATGTAAGAATATTATCAAACGGAGTTGTAGCCAGACAAGAGCTTTATGGTGAAAACCAAAAACAAAAAATAATGAACTATAACAGAGCTAGTTTTGTTAGTCGTCACACATAGGGACACAGTGAGGAAGTGATATCGGAGAACTTATGAACTAGTCGCTTTGATGTGTGGTAATGGTTAACTGATTGATAGAACCATCATTAATGCATTTCGGTGAGTCTTCTTTGAACGCTACTTATTGACCCTTGTTAACCACTCTGTGTGATTTGTATGTGATCTGAGCCTAAGGGCGATTGTACGTTGTGCCAGTTATGAGCCTACAAGTAGGACAACACATCCGATTTCTACGATGCTTTTTATTTACTGGGGTAGCTTCCTAGGTCCTACACCAGTTGCCTCTTACGACATGCCTTCTAGGTTGCAGTGGTACTATTCTTTGCTTTCCTTGCATGCGCCGGCACCACACGGGCTACTTCGGTGAGTAACCATGTGTGCTCCGATCATTTTCTTACACAGTAAGATCTCAGCTGTATTGCACAAACTCCGTGGCACCGGCGAAGGTCCCATGTCTTTCTATATGGAGCAGAGGTATTAAGAACAACTAATGTAACAGCAAAATGTTGCAGACATTCATCAATAGATGCAGATCAATAGATGCAGATCAATAGATGCAGATCAATAGATTCAGATCAGATGCAGTCAATGATGCCTGCCAGATATTCATCGCTATGGTATGACAGGACCACAAACAGGGAAATGTGCGGTAGATCGGGATATTCACAAAATAGATGAGTGCAGTAAAACTATTTGATTAGTAAAACACGTAATCACAAAGTACTGTAGTTTTACAAATTACAAAAACAATGACAAAACACAGCAACGTTTCGACCAACAAGGCCCTTTGGTCGTCCATTTGTTTTTTTTTAAATTTGTCACTCTTGTTGTTCGTTTGCTTGATGAGGGCCTTGTTGGTCGAAACGTTGCTGTGTTTTGTCATTGTTTTGTAATTTGTAAAACTACAGTACTTTGTGATTACGTGTTTTGGTAGATCAGGACAACGGCATGTGGAACAAGAGATAAGGGGCAGACGGTGGCGATCGATAGCACTCACTGAGGAGACCCTCGGGCAGCATCACCAGACATGTCCTCTGATGGAACCCTAGGGTAATAGAGGTCAGGAAAAACACAAGAACACCTGGAGACTTGAGTTGCAGATGAAATACAAGCAAATGAGGAGAGAGTAGAGAGATCTGGTAAAGATGGTCTTGGATAAGAAGGCTTGGAAGGTCTTGGTTGTGGACCTATGCTTCCTAGGGGCGAAGAAGGTGAAGAAGAAGAGCTTTATTGTTAATTGTTGCATATGTTATCCATTTTTATGTTTGTTAATTGTTGTATAATTGGTGCATATGTTATCCATTTTTATGTTTGTTAATTGTTGTATAATTGTTGCATATGTTATCCATTTTCCTTTGACTGTTACTTGTGCTATCAATTGTTGCATATGTTATCCATTTTCTTTTGACTGTTACTTGTGCTATCCATTGTTGCACATGTTATCCATTTTTCTTTGACTGTTACTTGTGCTATCCATTGTGTTATCATTGTTAGATGTGCTATATTGTTGAATATGTTATTCATTTTGTTGCGTTATATTATTCAAAATTTTATTTTAGTTGCATTGGTCATTCCTTACCAAAGTCCAGACATTGAGCACCATGAATGGGGACGTACTATGAATGGGGACGTACGATGAATGGGAACGTACGTAGATCAATGAATGAGCGTTTGCTGGAGATGGACAATACAGTAGATAGATAATCAGTGATGAGTATTAAGGCATCGGTTTAGATTCATATCTCACCATAGAACAATACCAAAAATCAACATATACGTCATCTGCTGAATAAGACTGAACCCATACGGACCTGCCAACAATGTGATGGTGTCATATCTTGAACACCGAAACTGTACAAAACCAACCTCATAGTTATCTCGACAAATCTTTCAGCGTACAGTATTTTACAGAATAAAAAAAAAGAGATAGTTTTTTTAGGAAACGAATTAGATATATCTGATTAGACAAGACATGGTTATAAATGTTTTATAATTTTCTCATGTACATGACTTCTAAATCGGAGTGCTTTCATTGTTAATTGATGTATGTTGTAAATTCAAGTATTCAATCAAATTTGCTGAACTTTACTGAAATTATTATTTAGATAAACGAGATTTGATTGAAAGTGTGCGATTTATGAGAAGTGTATGTGCAGGATACTCCAGTGCTATATTGAACAAATAACGATTTTTCTCATGTCGTTAGGATAAATAATTTAATGTAGTAAGTACATGATTGTGTTGTAGTTGTTGTAAGTACATGACTGTGTTGTAGTTGTAGTAAGTACATGATTGTGTTGTAGTTGTAGTAAGTACATGATTGTGTTGTAGTTGTAGTAAGTACATGATTGTGTTGTAGTTGTTGTAAGTACATGACTGTGTTGTAGTTGTTGTAAGTACATGACTGTGTTGTAGTTGTTGTAAGTACATGACTGTGTTGTAGTTGTTGTAAGTACATGATTGTGTTGTAGTTGTAGTAAGTACATGATTGTGTTGTAGTTGTAGTAAGTACATGATTGTGTTGTAGTTGTAGTAAGTACATTATTGTGTTGTAGTTGTAGTAAGCACATGATTGTGTTGTAGTTGTAGTAAGTACATGATTTGGTTCTTGTTGAGTTAGTTTATTATTTTGTATTGTATTCCTCTCGTCTCGTTGCTATTTACATAGCACCTGTAATCAAATTTCCCATACCACTCTATTCTGGGAGACTCGTTCAATCTTTGTTTATGGAACTGGGTCGGATAGTTCTCGCCTCTTTCAGTAAAGTTGGTCGCCCGCGTGGTGTCGGCTCCCGCAGAAGCTAGAATAGTAGCACTGCTACCTACAAGGCATGTCGTAAGAGGCGACTGTTGTAGGCCCTAGGGAAGTTACCCTAGTAAAAATAGAGCAGCGCAGAAATCGGACCTGCTGGCCTACTTGTAGGTGCATAACTGGCACAACTTACAATCGCTCTTAGGCTCAGATCACATACAAATCACACAGAGTGGTAGACGAGTGGTCGATATGGAGCGTTCGAAGAAGATGAAGAAGAATAGTTCAAGATGATGATGATGATGATGATGATGATGATGATGATGATGATGATGATGATGATGATGATGATGATGATGATGATGATGATGATGATGATGATGATGATGATGATGGTGATGATGATGATGATGATGATGATGATGATGATGACGATGATGATGATGATGATGATGATGATGATGATGATGATGATGACTGATGATGATGATGATGATGATGATGATGATGATGATGATGATGATGATGATGATGACGATGATGACGATGATGACGATGATGACGATGATGACGATGATGATGATGACGATGATGATGATGATGATGATGATGATGATGATGATGATGATGATGATGAGAGAGGAGGAGGAGGAGGAGTGATGATGATGATGATGATGATGATGATGATGATGATGATGATGATGAGGATGATGATGAGGATGATGATGATGATGATGATGATGATATGTGTAAACAAAGAAAGATAACCACACGAACCAAGAAAAGACAATCATCATGTCGTGCCCATTTATCCTAGAAGATGAAAACATCGTGATAAAACGTAAAGTAAATTAGATATTTAAAAACAGCAATCGATGACATAGAGAAAGTATTCTGGGCAGCTTACTACATATAAGGAGAATCATTTAACTCAACTAGGGGTTTAAGTTGGCGAAGGTCCATGATCACATACGTCAGTTGGTCTGTAACATAAGAGAGAGATTTCATATTCACAATCTATGATGTTTATTCGGTGCACTAGTAGTTCAGTTTTCTTGCTATAAATTCTGAAATTGAATGCTACACTTGAGGTTAAAAACAAGGACTATATTGAATCGTGTTATCATAAATGCCAATCTGATATGTTGGATAAGATCGTGCAAACTTCTGTCACGCGCGCATAAAAACTAGGTTCAGTCCAACACACACACACACACATATATATATATATATATATGTGTGTGTGTGTGTGTGTGTGTGTGTGTTAGAAATGAAATACCAGGCTGTAAAGTTTCTGCGAACATCACTGGTAGAAATGTAGAAATGAAATACCAGGCTGTAAAGTTTCTACGAACAACACTGGTAGCAATGAAATAAAATGGTAGAAAAATTACTTTTTCTTTCTTTTCTCAATCTTGTTTTTTCCTCACATCGCTAGGATAAGAAGAGATTTCTAGAACGGGTTTTTGAGTACGCTTCATGAACAGTGTTTTTGGTCGCTTCTGTTATCTCTGATGTCCACCTTGTGCGTGGACGGTCTTTTGCTTTGTATCCTATATCGGAGTAACATTGCTCTTTGAGGCGCACTGTATGTTGGTAATCTGCTTATGTGGCTGAGATATTTAATCTGTTGTTTCTTGATGAAGTCCAGTATTGATGCTGTACAAACTTGTTTCCTGATATCTTCATCTCTAAACTGGTCTCTTATTGTTACCCCCAGTATTCTGCGTAGACACTTCATCTCTGTCGTGACTGGTTTTCTTCTAACGTTTGATGTCAGCGTCCAGGTTTGGCACTGATAGTATAATGTTGGGAGAAAGATTGTGTTTGGCAATGCTCTTTTAGTGTTTATGATGACATGTTTGCATTTCAAAATTGACTCCATTTGTCCTTTGATTTGATTTGCTTTACTGCATATATGTTGTATTTCGGTAATTATTCTTCCATTTGCTGAAAAAAATCTCCCTAGGTATGTAAAGTCTTTGAATTGTTTTAATTGGTGTTAAACAAATATATCAGAATTAAATATGTGTGGTTCACCAAATCTAGATCGTACACTTTCAGATATTAAAATATAGAACTCCATCTGCTGGTAGTTGGAAATTACAACAGCCACCCTGAAAGTTGGGGGGATATGCAGAAACAAATGTCACAATAGATGAAGTAGGAGACTGAAAGTTGGGGGGATATACAGAAAGAAATACCACAATAGAAGCAGAAGACTGAAAGTTGGGGGAATATACAGAAACAAATATCACAATAGATGAAATAGAAGACTGAAAGTTAGAGAATATCAGAAACAAATATCACAATAGATGAAATAGAAGACTGAAAGTTAGAGGAAATATATAGAAACAAATATCACAATAGATGAAATAGAAGATTGAAAGTTAGAGGAAATATACAGAAACAAATATCACAATAGATGAAATAGAAGACTGAAAGTTAGAGGAAATATATAGAAACAAATATCACAATAGATGAAATAGAAGACTGAAAGTTAGAGGAAATATATAGAAACAAATATCATAATAGATGAAATAGAAGACTGAAAGTTAGAGGAAATATACAGAAACAAATATCATAATAGATGAAATAGAAGACTGAAAGTTAGAGGAAATATATAGAAACAAATATCACAATAGATGAAATAGAAGACTGAAAGTTAGAGGAAATATATAGAAACAAATATCACAATAGATGAAATAGAAGACTGAAAGTTAGAGGAAATATATAGAAACAAATATCATAATAGATGAAATAGAAGATTGAAAGTTAGAGGAAATATATAGAAACAAATATCATAATAGATGAAATAGAAGACTGAAAGTTAGAGGAAATATATAGAAACAAATATCACAATAGATGAAATAGAAGACTGAAAGTTAGAGGAAATATACAGAAACAAATATCACAATAGATGAAATAGAAGACTGAAAGTTAGAGGAAATATATAGAAACAAATATCATAATAGATGAAATAGAAGACTGAAAGTTAGAGGAAATATATAGAAACAAATATCACAATAGATGAAATAGAAGACTGAAAGTTAGAGGAAATATATAGAAACAAATATCACAATAGATGAAATAGAAGACTGAAAGTTAGAGGAAATATATAGAAACAAATATCACAATAGATGAAATAGAAGACTGAAAGTTAGAGGAAATATATAGAAACAAATATCACAATAGATGAAATAGAAGACTGAAAGTTAGAGGAAATATATAGAAACAAATATCACAATAGATGAAATAGAAGACTGAAAGTTAGAGGAAATATATAGAAACAAATATCACAATAGATGAAATAGAAGACTGAAAGTTAGAGGAAATATATAGAAACAAATATCATAATAGATGAAATAGAAGATTGAAAGTTAGAGGAAATATATAGAAACAAATATCACAATAGATGAAATAGAAGACTGAAAGTTAGAGGAAATATACAGAAACAAATATCACAATAGATGAAATAGAAGACTGAAAGTTAGAGGAAATATATAGAAACAAATATCACAATAGATGAAATAGAAGATTGAAAGTTAGAGGAAATATATAGAAACAAATATCATAATAGATGAAATAGAAGACTGAAAGTTAGAGGAAATATACAGAAACAAATATCATAATAGATGAAATAGAAGATTGGAAGGCAGATACAAATCTCTACATAGTAAATAAGATATGATGATAAATCCAGCATTTATTTAAGAAAATTGTATACTTCTTTCATCCAGATGTGACATTGTCTACAGGGAAAATATTTTATAAATTGAACAACAAGTGAGCTACTTCATCTACTGACCAGTAGTGACCACTGACCAAAAAACTTGGTAATAGACATAGAATATACCCTTCAGGAGCCGAAATCATGTAAACATTGTAACTACATGCACACGAACTGACTAGGATAGATTCACAACACTAATTGATGGATACTTCAAGATAACCAATATACAAAATACGAATCTGGAAGAAATGGTTAAAAGTTTAAATAAAATAATACTACAAGCAGCAGCAGAAAACATCACAGAATAAAATAATACTACAAGCAGCAGCAGAAAACATCACAGAATAAAATAATACTACAAGCAGCAGCAGAAAACATCACAGAATAAAATAATACTACAAGCAGCAGCAGAAAACATCACATAATAAAATAAATTATAAACCATACTGAACAAGAGAAATGAAGAAACTTGAGAAAAAAATCAACTGGACCAGAATCTCATCAGAGAAAGATTAAACTATAAAAGCAAAACATCACACTGAATGCGATCACTGGTAGATTCAAGAAAGACATTAATAATACAGTAAAAGACTGCTAAAATGGACAAACCGAAAATTGTAACTTGACAAGAGAAAACAAGAAATGTTTGAAAGTTAGCCACAACGTTAAATAATGAAAGAACATAATACAAACAAATCTCAATAAACTTTAAGTGAAAGTTAGCCACAACGTTAAATAATGAAAGAACATAATACAAACAAATCTCAATAAACTTTAAGTATACGCAAACTAAAATAATATTTTAAAAATAGAATTTGTAACGGAGAGCACATTATAAACGTATCTACTATATTCTGAAAAAATATACACAAACAGAAAATCGATTGAGTGAATACTTTTTATTCCTTGTTAATGTTTTGGTTTGGGAAGTCGCTTGTTGGAAAATTGATACAGTCAGTGCGGCTTGTCAAGAGACTTGTATTGTACGAGTTAACAAGGAGACAATATTCTCGCAAGGAAAAAAAAGCTACAAACGTACTAACTGGATACAATGCAAACATAAACAACACGGATATGTCCTAACAGATAGACAGCAAACAAACCGTCACAGATGAACACACAAGCACACAACAGGATAATCGTGAGATTAAACTAGAGGAGCACATCATGACAAACATCATAATTAAAAAATATAGACGAGACAATGAGATTATTGAATAAAAAGAAATCAACAGGTAAACATGTAATAGCTATAATAAAATGCTAATAGGTCTAAGTAAACAAGAAAAATAGAAGTTGCCTACAGTAGTAAACTGTAGCTGAAATCAGATTAATTCTACATGCATGGAAGGAACATGGGCGTCCACGGAAGCTTTGCCAGGGAGGTACAACATGCAAAAACAAATGAACATTGGTAGTTTACTCGACGAAAATGGAGAAGATCAGATTAGCATAAAACGTTGCCTTTTAAAAAACCGGAGTGGGGCATAGGCACTCAACCAACTCATGCCAAGTCTTCCTATCTCTAGCTATCTCCTGCAGCTCCCTCCAGCTCTTCTTTAGATTGTTTATCCCCGCCTCCAAATCCCGTCTCCGTGTATTTTTCGGCCTCCCCTTTCGCTGTACCTACGTGTTCCAGAAAAGGGCCCTTCTTGTTATATTCCCCTCCGGTTTTCGGAACGTGTGTCCTATCCAGCCCCAGCGTCTTTTTTAACCTCTTTTTCACTGTTTTAACAAAAATATATTTTCTAGGGGTGCACTTGTACCTCCTTGCCTTAACGTTTGGACGCGTATGGGACGGGAGCCATTTTGATACTGATACCGAGGGAAGGTGAAGATCTAACAGACACACATTTCTACAGATCTATGGCTTACTCTGTTGTGTAGTGATCTATGACTTACTCTGTTGTGTAGTCAAATGTATTACGAGAAGGATAAACACCACAGTGGTGTATCCACTGAAAGGGAAGCATCTTTTAGACTTCCAGCAAAAGCTGGATTCAGAAAATGCAGATCTACTGAAGAACAGATCACACATATATTGCTCAGGAAATTGAAGATGTCTTCTGCATTAGCTAATGACCGTGACAGCAACTGATGATGATGATGATGATGCTCATGATGACATAGGTTAATATGGTATTAGGAAACTTGCCATATTGAAATTGTTGTTACTGAATAACAAATTTGCTATAAAAGCATAATTTATTTTTTACTAAGTGCAAATTTTATCTTTTCCCTAATTAGATCAAGGCCAGATGTTAGCTATACAAAACATATGTTGCGTTGAATGATATCTTAAGAAAGCTGTTGTGACTATCTCAGCCTGTAAAGTCGGTCATTGGGAAGTTTAAGAAAAACAAAGTGTCTAAAGGTGAAGGATTGACTCCATTGTTCCGAGTTTCCCATTATGGTTCCGTGCCTTCATCTGCTGAGAGTGTTGCACAAAGTAAAAACTCCATAGCTCCAGCAATAGTTATATAGATCTCATGAAAACATGACATATGTGACTCAGCCTGGTTTAGAACTCACAACTTTGATAATGACAGGCAAACATCATAATAGCTTTTCCATAGAGATCTTCGATAATTTCAAGAGAAAAAGATCAACATAGAGAGACTGACAAAAAAGTATACACAGCGAGGTGAAAGGTGAAAGGTGAAAGGTACGAAGAGAGAGATGAAGAATAACAGAAAAAAAGACCATCAAAATATATGACAGAGAGGGGGATAAAGCGACGGCAGCTAGAAAGATAAAGAGACAGAACACATTAGACCTAGGTAGAATGTTGAAAACAGAATTCAACGATTGCTGACAGAGTCACATGATCGTGTATCTCCTCTGTACCATGTCCACAGTTACTCTGTTGCTTTCTCTTCTCTTTCATGATAGACAGTCGAACTAAAGGGTCTAAAGCTGAAGGATTTACTTCATTGCACTGCGTTTTACCCCATACAGCTGTGTCACTCTCAGCAGAAGTGGCAAGTCATCTGACGAGAGTATTGCACAAAGCACAAACTCCGTAGCTCCGGCAACAATCCTAGAGTCTCTGGAAAAATGCACCCTTAAACAGACCGGTGCGGTCCAACTACTAGTGATAAAGTCATATCGTGTCTCTTCATTCTGCTATGTTCACGGTGGCTCTAATTTCTCATCATATTCTTCCTCTTCATGTGTTAGATACTGCTCTCGGTTAATCTGTACATGACGAAGTTCATCTACAGACTTCACTTCAAATCTTCCTTCGAGAGTTGGGCATATAATATTTTCTTTTGCAGACAATTTATATTCAACATTACGACTAAGTCATGACAGCTTAACTTTCCCCCATCATTTTCGGCATTTGTTTCCACAGGCCTTTGTCTTTAATAATTTCTTCATTAAATCTTCTTCTGTCGGAAAATCTCAGAAAGTCTCCAAGTTATATTCCATTTTTCTCTTATTCCCATTCCATGTGTATATATATATTGCTGTCTTATCTTTAAAACAAAAAGATAAGAAATCAGAGACATTAAATCTGCACACTCCAACAACAGATGTAATAGTTTGATCTGTTCCATTTTCAACTTGTCAGTTCACGTGACCTTCCTCAGATAAGAGAAGACTATTTGATCTGAAGATTTAAAGACTTACTGTCTCTTCTTTGATTTTGAATTTCAAAGGTATGTCATTTGTTTTTTAGTCCATTTCAAATGTATGTCATTTGTTTTGTCAGTCCAGTTCAAAGGTATGTCATTTGTTTGTCAGTCCAGTTCAAAGGTATGTCATTTGTTTGTCAGTCCAGTTCAAAGGTATGTCATTTGTTTGTCAGTCCAGTTCAAAGGTATGTCATTTGTTTTTTAAGTCCATTTCAAAGGTATGTCATTTGTTTTTTAGTCTATTTCAAAGGTATGTTATTTGTTTGTTAGTCATTTCAAGGTATCTCATTTGTTTGTTAGTCATTTCAAGGTATCTCATTTGTTTGTTAGTCCATTTCAAAGGTATCTCATTTGTTTGTTAGTCCATTTCAAAAGGTATGTCATATGTTTGTCAGTTCAATTCATAGGTATGTCATTTGTTTGTTAGTCCATTTCAAAGGTATGGCATTTGTTTATCAGTCCATTTCAAAGGTATGTCATTTTGTTGTCAGTCCTTTTTTTTTTAACAATATCAATAGTCGGACCAAAAAATGACACGGATAGGGCATTTCAGCTTCTCAAACATTGGTTTGGTTTGAGAACTGGAGTAGGTTTCTGTTTCAGTTTGGAATACCTTCATTGCACTTCGGATATGTCCATAGGTGCTCCGATCTCTTTGGCATCATCTCCAATAGCGTCCAGAAACTAACTGTACCTGTTCGGTGATGATTGATGAGATGACTTATATACCTGTTGTGCTTTTCTGTCGCCTTCAATCTTCAATCCAAGTTCTAGCAAACTAGCAGTTGATGTAGAGTGGTTTCAATGAAAATCCTCTTTGCGGCTACACTCTATGAGAGCGTTCTGAATGTCAGTATCAGTCTATATTAGAGTAGGTATATCTATACTAGAGTAGGTATCTCTATACTGGAGTAGGTATATCTATACTGGAGTAGGTATATCTATACTAGAGTAGGTATCTCTATACTGGAGTAGGTATATCTATACTGGAGTAGGTATATCTATACTGGAGTAGGTATCTCTATACTGGAGTAGGTATATCTATACTGGAGTAGGTATACTAGACAAGTTCGAGGATAAAAACGAGCACATCAAAGTGGGAAGAACTTTGCTAATTGAAGACATCCAGCAAGAATCAGGCTCTGAATGAGAACTGATGAAGGAAAACTGCGCAGTCCAGCGATACAAAGTATGACCGGAGGAAGCAACATCATCATTATCATCATCGTCTAGAGCTGCGCTGCCCGTGAACGTCATGAAGTCCGTGTGATACATCCCTGGTCCACTATTTTATTCCTCAAGCTCTAATCCAAATTTCAAGAACAAAATGTGTTTCTGAATAAGTTTCTTTTATTTTTTTTTTAAATAAACACAATCTAAACTTGTAAAGAACATAAAATCAGAGAAATTGAAGTATTTCGGACACACTAAATGACATGAGTGACTGGAGAAGATAATTTTAGTTGGAATGATGCCTGAAAGGATAATGAGAGGAAGACCTAGAAGACGATGGGTGCAAGGTGTCATTGATGATCTGAGAATGACTGCTGCTGACGCTGGTCAACTTGCACAGAATACAGAGTTCTTTCAGGACTGATGTCATGTGAGTCAAGTTCCGAAAGAGACAAACTACTTGATGATAATGATGTGATAGTGATGAATGATGATGATGATGATGAGGATGATGATGATGATAGATGATGAGGATGAGAGATGATGATGAGGATGATGATGAGATGATAATGATGAGATGAATGATAATGATGAGGATGATGATGATGATGATGATGTAAGGATGATGAGAGATGATGATGATGATGATGATGATGTGTGAGGATGATGATGATGATGTAATGTATGATGATGATGATGATGATGTATGATGAATGATGAGATGATGATGATGATGATGATGATGAGGAGATGATGATGATGATGATAATGATGATGATGATGATGATGATGATGATGATGATGATGATGATGAGATGATGATGAGATGATGATGATGATGATGAGGATGATGATGATGATGATGATGATGATGGTGATGATGATGATGATGATGAGAATGATGATGATGAGGATGATGATATGAGAGGAGATGATGATGATGAGGATGATGATGTGGATGATGATGATGATGATGATAAGTCAATTTTTTATCTGTCATTATTTGTTATAATGCTACGGACTGCGTACACTCACGCAGAGTTCTTCTTGTTTAAGAAAGAGATCCTAGCACACAAGGCAATTTACTGAAGTGCAGTAGTTAACATCGTATCAATCAATCAATCTGCATATCTAGGACAATAGTTCCATTTACGGGTCTGAAGATTGAAAGCGTCTGTAGAAAACATTAATTATGCTTATACCAGGGGTGGTGGAACTTTCAAAGCTTGAACTTAGAGCAGGATAAAGACCAGAGTTGTGCACAATAAATGGATCAACTTCTCCGAACGCCCCTTGTTAACCACTCTTTGTGAATTTGTATGTAATCCAAGCCCAATAGCGATTGTACATTGTACCAGTTATACACCTACAAGTAGGTCAGTATATCCGATTTCTGCTATGCTTTTTATTTACTAGGGTAGCTTCCCTAGGCCCTACGTCAGTCGTATCTTACAACATTCCATGTAGGTCGCAGTGTTACTATTCTTTGCTCCCTGTTTCTGGCCCCAACAACACATGGGCGTAAATGATCTAGTGACCGGAGTCTCAGAGAGCAACTGAAGTGTGGAAATAGTAGTTTGAACTTGCATTCTCATACTTGAAGTAGTTGGCATATATGCCTTATTAAGTTCATATAGCGTACGCCAACTAGAAACCACTAGCTAGATTTCAAAATACTTTTCACGGACAAATTGCTGTCTTCTAAAAGGGTCTTTAGCCAAAGGACTGACTTACATGTTCCGGGTATACCCTATATTGCTTGGTTCCTCTCCGCAGAAATGACACGCACTCTGCTGAAAGCGTATTGCACAAAGCATAAACTCCGTAACTACGGCAACAATCCTAGGGGTCTCTGGAAAAAAATGCACTGGCGGTTTAGATTCGAACCAACGACCTTCAGAGTTCTAGATAAAGTGTTAACGGAAATGAATATCGTGGCATATTATTTACAGGACTTAGCCAGTAACAACAGTATACGAGTCGTCGATTTTCTAGGCATCACTTATACGGTCAGTAGTTTACCATTGCTTTCTGAAAGGTCTACTACTACAACTGATATTATGTTTGTTCTCTTTTGCTTGCAAGGAAAACTTTCAACATGACTTTGTATCTGCTGTTGTGTCTGCTACCATTTCTGATATCGCCGTCAGAAGGTGCAAAGGATTATCACGCCGCGCTGTCTAAGTCCATACTATTCTATGATGCGCAGGGATCAGGCAAGCTTCCAGCGAATAACCGCGTCCCATGGAGAGGTATCATTTCAGATTTTATTTTAAAGCAGTCTTAACAACAAACAAACAAACAGCAAATGAAAAAATCAGCATTTCCCGTGCATGCACAGATCAACGATTATAAAAAAATCAGCATTTCCCGTGCATGCACAGATCAATGATTATTAAAAATCAGCATTTCCCGTGCATTCACAGATCAATGATTATAAAGAAATCAGCATTTCCCGTGCATTCACAGATCAATGATTATAAGAAATCGCTTCCCGTGCATGCGATCAATTATAAAATCAACATTTCCGTGCATGCACAGATCAATGATTATAAAAATAAGAAAATCAACATTTCCCGTGCATGCACAGTCAATGATTATAAAATCAACATTCCGTGTTTCAACATATTTATATTTCTACCTAGTATGCAGGAGATAAGAGAGCCAATTACTGTCCTCACGTATGAAACGTCGAGTGTCAGATTGAATTCACAACCCACTTGTGTCTGAGCTAAACGCGAAGCTTATGCATCACGCTAAAACATACGACAATCAACTTATGCATCACTCTAAAACATACCACAATCAACTTATGCATCACTCTAAAACATACCACAATCAACTTATGCATCACACTAATACATCCCACAAACAACTTATACATCACGCTAATACATACCACAATCAACTTATACATCACGCTAAAACATACCACAATCAACTTATACATCACGATAAAACATTCCACAATCAACAGTTACTCACTTCAAATCAACTTATCTCTCGGTCATTTCCTCCATACCTCTACAAAATTAATCTTTTACCTATCAGTAAAAAAACGGATAATTCAGTAATTGTCTGTGAAAAGTTAAGGTAAAAAGTACTGGACATCACAGATATTATGAACAACTATTGTAACACCAAACAGAGTTATGGGAACTTGTCTTCTAATATGAAGTGTGAGGAACATTTTTTCCCCCGATCCAGAAGCACTTGGGCTTTCAGCTCTTGGGCTCGGTGCCATGGACATCGTAACCCTTCGGTTCGGTGCCACGAACACCGTAAATCTGGAGGAACCTGTGGCTTTTCTGCCGGAATTAAAAACGCACTCCCAGTGAACTTGTCACCCGTCGTCCAACGCGCTACGAACACGCTGGGTAGGCAGACATGTGAGGTACATAAGAACTAGCATACCCAAATATAGCGTACGATGTATAATACGTACAACACAGGCTAACAAATACCAAATTAATAGAATGTATACTGTAGCTCAAGCGATAGTGAGCTCGATCCCAAATCCAAGCGTACCTGGTTCAAACCCCACGGTGGGCAAATTTGGAAGCAAATTCGTTTCCGTGGGATTTTTACAAAGGTAAAAATAGACCTCACCGTTCAGAAAGCAATGGCAAACTACTGAATGTATAGGTGGTGCCTAGAAAATCAACGACTCGTTTACTGTGGTTGATGGCTATGTCCCGTAAAGGATATGACCCGATTTTCATTTTCATTTTTATCAGAAAAATAATACATCAGAATATAAACAACAGAACGAAACAAAGAAACAACATTGATCATTATGGAAGTATCGACGGCCATGCTCTTGTTGTGTTATTATTAATCTTATGATAAATTCCATTTAAAAAAAGTGCAGCTGGCAGTTTCACAGAAGAAAGACCCTGTGAAAAAGTAGTAATAAACCAGCGTATCGACCAAAAGACCTTCATCAAGATATCTACGCATAAGTTGTTAAAATGAAATCTAAAACAAGAAGTAAAATGGGGGAAAATAAAATTAACTATTAATATTTCTTATTATGTTTTATTCATGTATTGTCAGTTATTGACATCCATCACAGAACACTTTAACTTAATACAGTAAATGTATTCTTAAGTCAATTTTCTTCCCAGGTGACTCTGCATTAAATGACTGTGTTCCTGGTGGATGGTACGATGCTGGTGACCACATTAAGTTCGGACTGCCGTTGACCTACGTGGTCACCATATTAGGCTGGTCTCTTGTACAGTACAAGGATGGATATGAGAGGGCTGGCGAGCTGAACCATATGTATGACACGATTAAGTGGGCGTATGATTATCTTCTGAAGGCCTGGGACCCAAGTAAACACGAGCTAACAGTACAGGTATGCATGCACAAGAGTTGTGTGTTTGAATCTATATGTTTGAGGTGCTAAAAGTTAGACGTCAGAGTCAGTAAACAAGTCATAAACTCACCAGTTTATTGAAATATATTGTGTATTGTTAGGTTTGTCTGGAGCATTCTGACATCAGTTATGTTAACCAATAAATGGTCGTCATCAGCTAAACGAGATTGAGCACCTATAGGTCTTCGCCAAAGGAACTATGTCGGTTCTGTTAGCAAGCTACTACTATGGGATTACTTTTACATTGCTTTTTTTTCTCAGTGTAAGCATCGCATGATACGTTTCTCAGTGTAAGCATCGCATGATACGTTTCTCAGTGTAAGCATCGCATGATACGTTTTATTCTGTAGAATTAAACATTTTCTTTGCTAAATTACTTTTATTTAATTACACTACAATTTTGTGTGCTACATAACTTCTGTTAAGTTACACTACAACTTTGTCTGCTTACATTACTTCTGTTTAATTACACTACAATTTTGTCTGCTACATTACTTCTGTTTAATTACACTACAATTTTGTCTGCTACATTACTTCTGTTAAGTTACACTACAATTTTGTCTGCTACATTACTTCTGTTAAGTTACACTACAATTTTGACTGCTACATTACTTCTGCATTTGAGATGTGAATATATAGAAGAATAGGCAGGGTTTCATATATAGAGAAAGAGATAAATAAACAAGTTTTAGGAAAACTAGGCATGAAGAAACGATTATTAAGAGAAATAAAATTCATACAAGTATAGTATTTTGTTATTGGTTATTGGTTACTAAACTGACGTCAATGCACTCCGGGCAGACCCATAGGTGCTCAGTCTCCCCAACAGATATCGAAGCGTATACATACTGATGGTTCCTGTGGCTCGCTGATTAAACACACCTCTCACTCTGCCTCGCAGGCATCCAGTTCGTCTTGAACAACGGGTAACTCCAAACTGCCTAAATCGCTTGATCTATTCAACATCGATTTTAGTGTCCTCATCCAACAGACAGTCGCGAAGAGACCGAAGAATATCCCCATTATCCATCTTCAACAATCGATGCTGTTGATGCAAGCCTGTCCGCTCTCTCATTACCGTAAACACCCGCATGTCCAGGACAGTATATCCACGTAAGCCGCTGGAGGTTAGAAACTTCTATAGACGACATCCACTCATACCGAAACCTGCCCTTCTGGATCTTGTGAAGCATCGACTGAGAGTCAGATACAACAACTGCCAAAGTAAATGAAGTCCCAGAGATCCAATGGAGGGCAGCAGTAACGGCCTCAACCTCCATCCTCATACTAGAAGTAGTTGTCCTGTATGCCCCACTTCGCTCTGCAACAGCCCTACCATGC